>PVJH01004071.1:0-130423 GCA_004026705.1 Nesogale talazaci | reverse complement strand
TGGCATGCCCATTGGCACTGCCTTAGCGTGTGGTCCCCATTCCCTGTAGTCCCTGTGTAAGATGAACAATTAAAGGATGTAGCGACAACTGGACAGCTGGTAGTTTGAATCCAATGAGAGGCACCTTGGAAGGAAGTCCTAGTGATTTTCTTCAAAAACTCTCAGCCAATGAAAACCCTCTTGGACGCTGTTGTGCTCTAAACACATGGGGCTGTCCTGAGTCAGAATGGAACCAATGGCAACTGGTGGGTTGGCATCTACACTTCATCTCAGTCCCTTCAAGTGGCCTCCCTGTGCACAGCTGATTCTCTCTGCATGTTCATCACTGGGCACCCAACCCCTCATTTGAAACTCCTTCTGTTTCTCCCCCTCCCCTCCCTTCCCTCTGTTGCCTACTGAATTCAGTCAAAGTCTTCCATTTGCAGAATAGGTCCACAAAATGGCTTATCTGACTTTTTTTTTTTTAATAAACATCAATGCTCCAGCTAGTTCCTGCATAAGAACAGTTTCCATTCATGTATACATTTGTGTTAGTCCGGGTAGGCTAAAGGAACAAATTTCATAGACATGCATATGGAAATGAGGGAAAGGTTTATATACAAGGGGAACAGGACATTGAGAAAACATCCTAGCCCAGTCCAGGCCAAAGTCAAAAGTCCCATATTAACCCATATGCCCAAAATCAGTCTACAAAGTCTCCTTCCAACTCACAAAGTCACAGGTCAGTGGGTGTAGAATCCCAGCGCTGGCAGGGGTCTCCACATGGCTTCTCGCTTCCAGGGCTCAGGGTCCATCAACAGCATCCTGTGGTGGCAGAAACAACTCATCGCTGGCAGAGGTCTCCATGTGGCCGCCCCAGCTTCAGAAGTCTGGCTCCATCAGGGCCAAGCCGGGTAGTCTCTCCACCAACTCCTCCAGCTTCTTGGACGCTGTCATCTTATCTTGTCCGTGATTCATTGTCTCAGAGACTAACTCCCAACAACTGGGGAGATAGATTCTCATCTTCACCAGGGAAATATCGCGAGATTTCCCAGAAGTCTCAGGAGAAAGCCATGCCCACATAGAGGCCTCATTGGCTACTCAATGGCTATCTCCAGATTAACAGGCTAGACTCCAGCCCTACATTTCAATCATAAAATTAACATAAGCACATGACTGCCATTCATTTCCATACAGACATACCCCTACATGTTTCCACAGGTTGGCCTGTTCTGCATGTTATCTGGGATGACAAAGTAAACACAACCCACGTACACATTAGCAATGTCCCTAGCAGGAACCAGTCAGAATATACTTTGTGGAACAGTAGTGCTTAAGACAGATACCAATTCTGTCCTGGCAGAAACTAGAGGAAAACCCCTGTTTAAATGCTTTAACATTTAAATGCTTTAATGTTTAAAGGCCATCTCCAAGGAAAGGTCTGAGCCCCCCAGTTATGGCTCCTTAAGTGATTAGCAGTAGACTTGTTGAGATCAACATGCTTCACCAAACTACAGGTCAAGGCTGTGAGAGTGTGATTTGTTCTCCTGTCTTAACTACGCCTTGTGTGATTCACTACTTGGAGGCTAGTGTTGCAGGGCATTCTATTTAGCCAGGGTTATTTACTGATTTCCATTCACTAGTTGTTGAATGAATGAGTGAACTTCCTAATGCAAAAATAGCCCAGACAAAAAAACAAAGGGAATTCCTGGAAGTATTCAGATATCAGCAAATGGAAGGTCTTGCTTGAAGTGAAAGAAGGAAGTAGGTTTGAGCAGACAGAGGTTAATGAGGGAGTGGCCAATAACAGGATATAAGAATAGTCAAGGTGGACTGAATTTGAAATGTGAGGTTCTTGAGTGAAAGACTGGGGCCCAAAAAATCTCCACTGTGACTAATGTTTTGTGTAGGAAATTATATGTCAAATACAAAAAGAATTTGAGGGATGAGCCCCGGTGGCTTAGTAGTTGTGTGTGGGACTGAGGCCCACAGGGTTGACGGTTCAAATCCAGCAGCAGCTCTCCAGGAGCAAGCCTGAGCCTCCTACTCCCACCAGGGCAGTAATGCGCCCCTCCCCCCAAAAAAGAATTTGATTGTTTTAATCTGGCTTAGTAACTGATAGTTAATTTATTTAAACTTCCAAGTTTTAAGCAAGTGTCTTCCTTTTGTTTTTAAAAACAAAACTAAAATCCAAATATTATGTTTACCTGCTAAATCCTTCAGTGCATTTGCCCAAGTGAGAAATCTAAGAATCATGACCCATTCCTGGTTTTCCATATTCCTCAGGCTCTGCCCTTCTGGGAACTACAGGAAAAGCCCCGGTCCCTAAATTCTGTTCCTACTGCCCAGTTCTCATCTCCACCTTCTATGCTCCCTGCTGCTTATACATGCATCTTCAAAGGATGATTGGTGGTTTCTTCATGAAGCTGTCTGAGTCTCTGTGGCTTCACTTTCCCCGCCTGGCTCTGTTTGCTCTCAGTCGGTTCATTCTAGAACTCCAGGCAGGCCCGTGCTTCTTCAGAGCTGATGTTCTTTGAATGACAGGCCTGTTGAGACTCTGATATATAATGTCAGTTAGGGTTGACTAGAGAAACAAATCCAGGGAGCCACTCATATGTGTATAATAAAGAGCTTTCTATACAAGAACAATTGAATATTGAGAAAATGTCTTAGCCAGGCCCAGATGAAGTCCATAATCTGGATATTAGCCTGATGTCTAATACCAACCTATAAAGTCCTCTTCAGACTCATGAAACACATGAAATGACACTGAATACAGGAAGATCACAGGCCAATGAGTGGAAAGTCTTGTGGATCCAGTGGCATTGAAAGCGTTTTAGCACTGCCAGGGGTATCCATGTGGCTCCTCCAGCTCAGGGCATTAGAGTAGCCGGAAAGTCTCCCAGCGAGTCAGCCCATGTCCTACCTCCAGCGAACTATTTATGTCCATAGCGCCTCCAAATGAGGTCATCAAGCTGTGTCCTGACAGACTGAGCCCCACCCCTTCACTCTTAATCCTCTCAAATTGACGTCAGGTTATATAACTACCACAATGTCCCTGATGCTGTCCATCTTCATCCCGAAACTCCCACTACTTCTACCACCAGGTCCTGAGTGGGGCTCACTGCGTTTGCCTGGTGTAATGAGGAGGTCGTGGGGAATAATATCTGCTGAGAATAGCAGGTTAAGGCAGGAGAAGCTGCTGAGCAGTGCCTGGAAAGAAGCGCTCCCCCAGTGGGTGTGGGGATAATTGCTGCACATGCTGAGGGCAAATGGCAGAGGAGGCGCCATGTTCCTTTGAAAGATACAAAGTCAAGTGATGGGAAAGGAAGGTAGAGAAGGCAGGGATCTGGGAAAGTATAGGCCCTTAGATTGTTCCAGTCAGATTCTTGAAATTTAGAGAGTACAGGAAAAATACATCAATCAGCTATTCTCTTTAGAGTCTTCTTCACTTAAAAATGCTCTTAAGCTCTTTGGATCGGGTCAGAATAGAAATGACAGTCCCTGCTGGAACCTTGAGCACCAGACATCACCGTATTTTTCGTCTCAGCCTCTATGGAGAAGACGGCTAGCCCAAAGGGGCACCGAGAAGGAAGGAAAGAGGTGTCCAAGTATAACATGCCAGCAGCAGGATTAGTGAATGTCTTTGAAATAGTTTTAAAATTAGAAAACTTAAAGATGGAGATGAGAAATGGTAACAGTGAAGAGAAGCATGTCAAACAAACAAACAAACACTTAGGAATGCCATAGTACTTAGACTAGCGAGTGTTGCTTTGCGGTAGTGTGAGCTGCTTGAGAATAACCTCTGACTTCTTTCTCATCTTGCCTTTCGTGAGAGACAGTCACCTCACATGGCTCTTGTGTTTTCGCCAGGAAGGTGGGGATGCAGATTAGACTCGGGTTGAATTTCTCCTCTGTGTAAGGGCTGGCATTGGATTGACACTATATACATATATACATACACACACATAGGTACATATATATCTAATTGTATCTGACAGTTAGTGGTAAAACAAAGAAAGAAACACCCGACTTTTATTTTAAAGTGCTCTCTGGAACCGCTGAGAGCAGAGCAGTGACTGCGGTCATGCACGGCGAGCCTGGTGCTGACTGCTAGCCAGGCAGGGGAGCTCATTTCCTTGACTCCTGCATGACGGCTGGTATGTCCTTTAATCGCTCTTGGCCTCTGGAGCTGTGTCTCTGTAAAGCCTTGTTTTAAGGCAACACCGCAGGGGCTGCTTTTTATCCCCAAAGTGGAGACAGTGGATCTTGGCTCACCTTAGGCACAGAGGAGTTTGGAGTTAACTGTTAAATGCAGTAATTGTTTCCAAACCAACAAGTGTTGCTTGAGAACTCAGGCATAGGCCACTCGAGGTGTTCGCAGTTGCAGCATTTTTCAACTAAACTGGAATTTGCCAGAGGCTCTACTTAATTTGAGGATAGTGAACTTGGTAAAGAAGTGAGTGGTTGAAAAGCTAAGGAAATGAGGCCAGTAACTTTGAAGACAGAGCTTTGCACCAAAGAAACCCACCCTATTTGATCTCTCAGTGGACATTTCTGAGGAGGTCATGCTGAACGAGGATGAAGTGACATGCCAGTCACTGATGGACATCTTTGTGTTTCGGGCCCAAGCTGTTCATTACTGTGCACTGAAGACTCCTTGCTGGTGGGCCCAGGAAGAGGAATTGACTGTTGCTTTTTGAGAGATGACCTCTGCTTCTTTCAATTTCTGTATTTGTATCATGAGGAAGGAAGGTTCCCAATCCTCCTCACTCCCACCAACCACCTATCCACCTGCTGTAAAATCTCCAAAGGCGTGCCTCGCCGATCTCATCACGGATACACCTCTGCTCCTGCGCTCCCTGTGCCATCTGTGGCCTCGACCTCCTGGATCCAAGGTGAAAACTTTGGAATTGACAGAGAAGTGCTCTCTGCCTCTTGCACTTTGCAGCCTGCCCCGCAGAAAGTTTTTACCCCCGAATGTCTTTCCATTCTGTGTGTGGGCCTTGGCGAGGCTCCCATCACCTCCTCCACTAGCCACAGAAATAGGACCCTAGAGAGGGTGTCCAGAGTGAGGATCCCAAGGTCAGAGTCCAATCCTGTGTATCTCCTCCTCCAAGTCTCCCTTGCTGACAGGCTCTGTGACCTAGCTTGACTTTCTGGGTCTACTTTCCATTTGGGATCAGTTCTATGGTTTGCTCTTCGTCAGCTGCTGACCTAAAGGTTAATGGCTTACATCCACCGCCTGGCCGGCTCCACAGAAGGACTTGCCTGAAGATCCCAGCCAAGGAAACACATGAGGTCACCATGCCTCAGACTTGACTGGGTCACTGTGCATTTGGGTTTTTGTTTCGTCTTAATTGGAGGAGAAAGAAGCAGTTGGTGGGGAAATGAAGGAGGACTTGATAAAAAACAAAAGGTCTTATCAGTGAGCAGCCTCCTGGCTGCCCATGGCCTTCTTCAGGGAGCCTTTCCAAATGCTCGTGCCCGGAGCAGCACAGACTCAGTAAGCAAGCATATCTGGGAGTGCACCCCAGGAGGAAGATGCTGCCTGAGGCCTTCCCCTTACCTACAGCAGGGCTGGCTTGATCCTTCTCGACCTGGCTCCACTTAGACGCCAGCCTCAGCTGCATCACTCTGAGTATCCCATCATGCCCCATCACTCCAAGGACAGATCCCTGCAAGCGGTACAGCCTTCACCCGTCCGCCTGTCCTCATTCAGAAACTGAGAAAACCTTTCACCTGTTCCTCTGTTGAAACACCACCTACTGTTCCTCTGTTGAAATGTCACCTCCCTCAGGTAGCATCGGCCACCTCCGCCATTCAGCAGGACTCCGCCTGGACCCACAGCAAGGCGGCACTGTGTAGACATTAGCTGAGTCGCAGCTCATCATTCCTACAGATCCGTTTGAGCCAGGGCTACTCACACCACGCAGATAGATAATGGACAGCAAGGGAAATCTGGGGGCCTGGTACAGACCTGGTCTTTGAACAAACCATACAATCTGGTCCGTGGTTCATCACAAAGTAGAAAAGGCTTGCTGGTTTATGACTGCTTTAACCCACTACCTCAATCTTTTTGTATTTCCCTATCAATCAAATCAGCCTATGAAGCGTCGGCCCCCTGAGAAGCACAGTATGTGAGGAAAGAGGCCGCAGCCACCAGGCTCCAGCACAGCGGGGTGACGAGCAGTGGTTGTTGTTGCTGCTCTCTACAGGCTCCGGAGTATCCCAGAAAAGAGCTGTTTCCATCTCGGAGGAGGTTCCTTTCCAATGTTCAAGAACTTCTGTGAAAAGAGGCGGGAACACTGTATCTATGCAAGGGTCCCCAAACTTTTTAAGCAAGGGGCCAGTTCACTTGTCCCTCAGACCATTGGAGGGCCAAACTATAGTTTAAAAAACAACAACAACAAAAACTATGAACAAATTCACTGCAGACCTGGGTCCTAAGCAGGACAGCAGCAGCAGCAAAAACACTTGGTAGGCCGATAAATGTCCTTGGCGGGCCACATGTGGCCCGCAGGCCATAGTTTGAGGACCCTTGGTCTATAGCAGCAAGCAGTGGGAAAAGAATACGTTATCATCAGCCCCAGTGGAAAGTGAGTGGCTTGACAATGAGTGACCCCCTGCTATTCTGAACTGGTTTTTGAGTCTTTCAAGATCCTGGTGGTGAAGATGGCGGCCTCTGAGAACCTTCTAAAGCCCCAAACCAAACCTCACTGCCATCAAATCGATGCCAACTCATAGCTACACTACAAGACAGGGTCGAACTGCTGCCTGTGAGTTTCTGAGACAGATTATGTTTGCATCTTTCTCCTGGAGCATCTTCTAAAGCACTAAAATTCAATTTAGAATATTTTGTTAATTCATCGGTATGAAAGAATATGGTAGAGTCCCTATGTGATACAAATGTTTAATGCGCTCAGGCATTAACTGAAAGGCTGGAGGTTCAAGACTACTTAGAAACAGCTTGGAGGAAAGGCCTGGTAATCTCCTTTAAAATAAATCAGTCCTGAAGACTCTCATGGAGTATAGATCTTTCTACCTGTGACACACATGGGATTGCCAGGAGTCAAAGAAGTAGAAGGCAACTTTTTTTTTTTAATACTGGAAATGCTAGGAAAATTTTCATTAAACTATCAATAATGTTTGAGTTCATTCAGCAGTATTTTAATAATTGGTACCGCCTTTGTTTCTTACATATAATATATATAGTTCTATATAACTATAGTTATATATAATAACTAAATTCTGTTTACTTTCTATGGCAGTCACCCAATTTCTATGTCAAATTGAGGATTAAGAAGGTTGGGGTAGAGTCTAGCCTGTCAATCTGGAGATAGCCAAGGAGACCTCTGTATGGGCATGGGCTTCTCCTGAGAATTCTGGGAAATGTAATTCCTTCTTGGAGGCAGAGGCGCTGTCTCTCTCGGTTTACTTCCTTGGACACTTTCTACTGATAGCACTTGCTTAGAAACTCTCTACTGACAAAGCTCACTCCCTGTGAGACACCCCTGAGGAGAACAAGCCACATGGCTGCAACCAGACGTCTGAAAGCCGGAGAATCACAGAAAGACCCCTGCCAGCGCTGAGATGCTTCTACCACCACTGACTGTGCACCCCCTGGCCTGTGATTTTCCTGCATTCGGCATCAATGCATATGTTTCATGAGTCTGGAGAGGACTTTGCTCTCAGACATTTGGGCTAATATTGGACTTAGGACCTTGGACTGTACTGAGTTGGGCTGTTTTCTTCATGTACTGTTACTTTTGTATATAAACTTCTTTTTTATACACAGGTGTATCTATGAATTTGTTTCTCTAGTCTACCCAAACCAATACACTCTCTTTCATTTTGTGGTAATATACCATCTGTCTCTCAGTCTCTCTCCCGGTTTTACGGGAAGGAATGATAAAATCCCCAATGTCACTGCCATTGGGTCAATTCCAATGCATGACAGTCCTATCAGATGGGGTAAAACTGTGTCTGTGGGCTTCGAAGACTGCAACTTGTTATGGGCATAGAGTAACTCTTCTTTCTTCCATGGAGCAACTGGTGGTTTTGAACTGTTGACCCTGAAGCTAGAGCACACCAAAGCGTAACTGACCATGACACTGCCAGGCCTCCTAAGGATAAGACTCATAAATTCTAGATTTCAGTCCTTCCACTACCATGGAATAACAAATCTTGGTCAAATCCCTTAAGCTTGTCTGAGATTTGGTTTGCTTTCTTTAAGTCAGGACAAGAACCTGATTCCTCTCTGAGTCTCCCTCTCCATAATCCTCAGGCTGTTTTGCACACGTCTAGTGTCAAGACCATGTAAGGGTTCAAACCTTATATGGTGTCAACTATGTGTACTTAGAAAGACACCGTACACCTGCTTTTCACTGGAGTTCATGGTCGTGCATTTTTTTCTCCAAAAAGTCCCGGCAGCACTCTCCCACTACTACAGCCCCAGTCGTTCAAACCCACCCGCCATTCTGCTCAAGAAAGAGGAGGCTGTCAGATAGCTTCACTGTGACCACCTCAGTGGCAGTGGGTTTGGTTGGGGTTGGTTAGTATAGATGTTTGTAAAAGGTCTAAAACCTTAACTTCTCGCTCCACCACAGCCTGCCTGATCCCAGTGAAGCAATCGCCGGGGAACAAGAAGATCATTGTCATCCTGGAGAATTTGGAGAAAGCGTCGTTGTCTGAACTCTTGGGGGACTTTTTGGCACCTCTTGAAATTCGCAGCACTGAAAGTCCCTACACGTTTCAAAAAGGTAAAGAGGTGGAGAGCTTCCCAGACAGAGAAGCAGGAGAGATCATTCTTAGCTCTCGACCTCAATGTACAAGTCAGGCTTCCTGTTCCCCCTTTCTCTAACTTATTGAGTAGTGTGCATTTGATCTGTTACATGACTTGCAGATGCTGAACTGTCACGTGTGGTTTGTTGTAGGAAATGGGACCTCCGAATGTTACTACTTCCACGAGAACTGCTTTCTGATGGGCACCATCGCCAAGGCCTGTCTCCAGGGCACCGAGCTGCTGGTGCAGCAGCATTTCCGCTGGGTCCAGTTGCGGTGGGATGGTGAGCCCATGCAGGGTCTGCTGCGGAGGTTCTTAAGAAGGAAAGTTGTGAATAAGGTAACAACCAGTAGGGCAAGATCCTTGAGCCATTAGGCAAGGCCCTGTCTCCTAGGATCGAAAGGGCTTGGCTTGAGTTCCAAGCCTGTGCAGCACATTAACAACACGAGCTTGGTGACGGTGATGCCTAATGTTCATTGATGGGTGGGGGGAAAGTGTGAAAGAGACCTGCCACTAGTGATTTGAATGAATCCTTGAAATGCCCAGTTTAATCAGGTCTCTTCTGCCCAGTTATGTTGAAGTCAGTTGCCTGGTCATAAATATATGCTTTAGGTCAATGAACAACAGCCAAACACTTAAGTTACAAAGATGAGGTAAAGTTAGTCCTAGGCTCATAGCTTTTCACATGACTAATAGGCCTATTTCACATCATCCTGGTTAATATCTGAATCTCATCACACAAAACACTGATATGCCTAATCATCAGAGGAACCAATTTTTTTTAAAATCATTTTATTGGGGGCTCTTACAGTTTTCATCGCAATCCATACATTCATCCATTGTATCAAGCACATTTGGACATATGTTGCCATCATGGTTTTTAAAACATTTTCTTTCCACTTGAGCCCCTTTATTTTGTAGGATTGGCACCATTTAATTACAACATGCTCCCCCGGTTCTCTGGAAGAATGGTAAAATGGTTTCCTGATGCTGAAAGTTCCCAGCTTTCTCTCTTTTCCACTGTGTTGGAGAATGTGGCCGTAGGGCACAGTGTGAAGAGTATACATGGGAAGGAAAGAGTAATGCCTTTCACTTACCAGGAATCCTTTAAAGTACGCTGTTGAATAGGTTCCTGGGGAATAAATAACGACTGCACAGCTCCAGAAAGCTTAGAACTGCAGAACAGAGCCAATGCTCTGGGGGCACTTAAAGGCACAGAGTCATCTGACCTCAATTTGTCCTTCCAATTTCTTACTGGGATATAAGAAAATGGACCTTCCCAGAAAATCACTGTTCTAGTAGTATTTAATAATCATATTTATGCTTGGTAAGTATAATTAACCTCGTAGTAAGTTAATACTTGGCCATCACTAATTACAGTATGTGATCTCAGAGTTTTTTCTGAAAGAATATTAGAGCAAAGGAGAATTAGGAGTGCCATGGTGCTCCTCCTTTTCCCAAGAAATGATATTTTATTGCCTTTTCAGTGAAGGTTTCCATTCAACATTTTCCACACAAAATACTCAATGACATTGGTGACATTCTTCCCCAAAATACATGAGCAGCCTCAGACTGCCCGTTCTAGTGACTCTTCTTCCATTAGTCTAGTTTCCCTATCTCCTTGAATGTGTCCTTCCCCACCTCAGCCTGACATACTCATGTAGGTTTTAAAGTAGTGGTTGACTGGTCTCCTGTAAGGTTTTTAAAGGCATACCAGACTTATTGGTGATCATCTTTATTTTGTGAACCAGCTGAGAACATCTAAGAGGTGACCTCTTAGCTAGTTTTTCAGTTCAAGGTTTAAAGAGTATATAGGGGCAGTGGTCTAAGGGGGTTCTCTAATCTCATCCACATCAATCAGTCTTGGTGTTTGTGCTTTTTAAAAATTTTTGAGGTTTTGTTCCCCCTTCTCCTCCTATCCAACCCTGGTCCCTCTATGGTAGTCCTGTCTGGAACAGCCTTGGTGGTGGGAGATGGATGCCATCCAATACTTCTTATCTCAAGGCCAATGAGACCATGGCCCATCCACATTATCAGTCCAGTGTGCTACTTTCTTCCTTTAATCTCGGGTTGGATGCTTCTCTTTTGAAGAGAAGGATAATTATAACTGACCCCAAAGGCACATAAGGATCTTGGAGGCAGGAGAGAAGAGCTTGGCCTGTGGGGAGATAGAGAACTTCCGGGTGGTGTTATGCCCATGGGCTTCCCAGCAGTGTTGGCATGGTAGGCCAGAACAGTTGGTCAAGTCCTGTGCCTTGGGTTAGTAGCCAGTGCATGAGTCCTTTCTTTACATGTTTTGTAACGTGCTGACATCTGCATCCATCTTCATCCCCCCTCCATGTTTCCATCCCTGGTCTGTCTCTGCGTGGCACTTTCTGACGTCTACTCCCCACACCTGAATGCTTTCTGATCTAGCTGAAATCCCACCTCATCTCTACCTTCCCCGACCCTGCATAATCTAACCACAGGGTCAGGCAGTTTACTTAAGAATCTCCAATCTGGAAGGGATGCTGTGTCTGTACTTCAGGATTTCCAATCTGGAAGAGACATTGGGGATATGATTCTGCCTTGCCACCTTCATTTGACACATTGCGACCTTCAACATGAAAGCAAGAAGGACTCAGCATACCTGGACTCTATCCTCACTCTCCTGTCTCCCAGCTCACTCTCCTGTGACCCCTTGCTGGCCATATCTTATCTTTTGCTTTGTTGTTATCAGCTTAGTCCCATGGAGTAGAGATGTCAAAAGAACTCCTGTGAAGACACTCTTTTGTTAATTATGCTAAATTCCTGTTTGGTGTATGTTAAATGCCCTGTGCTGTTTGGGTTGAAGGTTTCAAAATCATCTGAGGGTTTCAGGTTTCAGGTTTCCATCCATCTGGATCCTGTGGGCACTTGACACCTGGTGCCACCTTCTCCCTGTTGATCAGGATGCTTTCTTTAGAATCGTTGATCAGAATGTTCAGCAGCAGCAGTGAAGCATCATCTAGTGCTTCTGGATTTGTGGCAAAGAAGGCAATGGATCCTGTAGATAATTAATGAATGATGGCAAAGGGTTGTCTGCATGACAAATGTAATCGAGGTCAGTAAGTCATACACTTATAAGAAGTTGACTTGGCCAGTGGTATGTGTGTTTGTAGCAAGAGCAACCAAGCACAGCTGGGAGACTGCACATGGAAGCTTCATGGAATTTGGTGCTTGGTTTAGAGACCTGGGCTCCTGGCTTGGTGGGAAATCTGGCGAATCATACTCATCCTGGGTTTGGGGCCTCAGCTCCACCTCCCAGTGTGTTGTATAGCAGTTGGGGGTATTCAAAGCTGCTCAGTGGTTCATCCCAGGTGCACCAATGAGGTCCATGTTCCCCGGAAGTAACAGAGGAAGGGGGAATCTGGATTCATAGGAGGACGAGATAGAAAACAGTATATTTTTAAAAACACAGACCCCAAAGCAGTTTCACACAACAGCCTCCACTTTAAGAGAGTATATATTAAAGAATGGAGCTTCAAAAAAAAAAAAAACAAACCTGTGATGACTGGAAATTCTCCATACTGGATAAACCAGTATTAAGGAAACACCAGTTTTGAATGTAGTATCAAAGAATGCTCACATTTCCTGTACATGCAAGAAATGGCATCTGTCCAGTGGAGAAAGGGAACACACCTTGTCACTCTTGCCTTCAGGGAAGACACATTGCATTGCACATCTGCCTCTCAGTTTTATAAAATTGACTTCTCTCGGCTGAGCCCCGGTGGCGTAAGTGGTTGAGTGCGGGACTGCAGCCCGTGGGTTTGATGGTTCAAATCCAGCAGCTGCTCTCCAGGAGGAGCAAGGCTGGGTAGCTCCCACGACCACCAGAGGGCAGTGATGCCCAAAAAAATTGACTTCTCTCCCTGCACACTGATGAGGGAGGTCTCCAAAAGTCATTGATTAAACAGTTAATTGGTTTTTTTTTTGTTTTTGAGGGTTTTTTTGTTTTTTGTTTTGTTTTGTTTTTTGGGTGTCACTGCCCTCTGGTGGTGGGAGAAGATTAGACAGTTATTAAGAGGACTGTATCACAACTTCCTAATAGGTAAAATGTGATTAAAAAACTGCCTTCTTCAAGCTTGTGATGAGAGCTAAATGAGAACTACTTCTCACAAGAACCCCTGAACACCAGTGCCATTATCAGCTGGTCTACCACACCCACCCCAAGCAAAGGTGCAGGCTGAAGCAGCTACTTTCTCAAGTGTCCCATCCTCATCATCGTCTGCATTATATGTGTCGTCTGCGTTATATGTATTCATTTTGAACTTTTCAAAGCCAAACACCACTCTAAGCCAGGCCCTATGTTCTGCCCCCATCTCCCTAGTTCCACGGAAAGCTGCCCTCGCCTTGCGAACCCGTGTGCAAGATGGTCGACTGGGCCCTGTCCGTCTGGCACCAGCTCAACTCCTGCCTCTCACGGCTGGGCACCCCCGAAGCACTTCTGGGACCAAAGTACTTCATGTCCTGTCCAGTAGTCCCAGGACATGCACAAGCAACGGTGAAGTAAGTATCACTGCCCCTTCCTTGGCTATGGAAAGAGGGCCCAGGGCACCTTGCGGGTGTTGTTGAGTTAGAATGCTGACCCCTGACTCCCTCTTGTTGTCCTGAGGGAGTGAACGGTTCCCCCACTTAGGAGGGAGCAGTACAGTGGGTTTCTCTCTACTTCCAAACCCCTCATCAAAGCAATGTTCAGCATTGACATGTTCAAAGACACAGTTTTTGTGTTTTGGGCAAGATCTGACATGAGAAATTTTGTCAAGTATTTTATCAGGGAGGCAGGCACTGAACACTCCACATGATTGACCAAATGAACATCTTCCTCCAGCCTCCTGTGTTCTCCTTAAAGCAGTCTAAGCAGACGGACACCCAGGCAGTAAGGCTAATGGAAGAGAAAATCATGAGTCAATTGAAAGAGGAATCTGTCATCATGCAGACAGCAGAGGGTTTGTTATTGGGGATCAGACTTGATTCGATTCTTTTGGCTACAATCCTTATAGGAAGGTGTGTTAGCTTGGGTTGACTAGAGAAAGAAATTCATAAACATTCATATGTATAAGGAAGAGTTTTATATATAAGAGCAATTGAATATTGAGGAAACATCCCAACCCAGTCCAGATCAAGTCCCTACGTCCTATATTAGCCCATATGTCTAATACCAATCTATAAAGTCCTCTTCAGACTCACACAACACATGCAATGACTCTGAATGCAGGAAGATCACAGGCCAGTAGGTGGAAAGTCGTGTAAGTCCCGTGGTGGTGGAAGCTTCTCAGTGCAGGCGTGGGTCTCCACGTGATTCCTCAGATCCAGGGTTCTGGCTTTCTCTGTCTCTCTCTCTCTCTCTCTCTCTCTCTCTCTCTCTCTCTCTCTCTCTATCTCCATAAGGCTTGTCAATCTCCCAGGGAGTGAGCATGTGGTCCACCGCCAGTGAGTTATTTACCACCTTAGTGCCTCCAAATGAGGTCATCAAGCTACTACCTGATTGACAGGCTGGACTCCACCCCTTCACTCTTAAGCCTCAAATGACAACAGCTTATGTAACAACCACAGAAGGCATGGTGTGACTCATCTACCTTTATCATATACTATCTCTTTATAGTAAGATAGACCACTTATTTAGGATCTTCAAGTTGGAGGAAGATGGAGGCATGTTGTGTTCCATCCTCTCATTCGCAGTCCTCAGGTTGGGCCTCAACTCATGTAATCCCACATGCAATGACAGGCAACATTGCCCAGCCTGCTGCTTGCCATTTGAACCATTAACTTTTCAATGGCTGGTGGGAGTTGTAGATAGCCAGACCATTCTTCCTCGTCACTCTCAGCGTGTTAAGTTCCATAGCAACGTGACAGTCAAATGGTAGCTACACAGGAGGACAAATGGCCATGAACTGTACTTGGATCTCCTGTACGGAAAGCAAGAATTCCACTCCTGAACTACTACTGTCCCCATAATAGAATGAAAATCAGAAATAACATTTGTTCCCATAATTGCCCCTTCATCCGTGTCACAGTCGGGTCTTTTCTGCATTTGCTGTCAAGAGCCTTTGGAACCACTTTTGGCCTTTCCCAGTTGAGCACAGTCTTTGTCGAGGACAGCAAAGACAGGACTTCCCGCTGTTTACCAGCTGATAGGCTAGCTTGCTGCAGTTTCATGAGCACGCCTTCAGTCAAAGAAAGAACCAACGTTATGACCGCACAGCAGCAGCATGTACTTCCTAAGCTCCCCAGGCTGAGACAGCTCAGCCCAGCTTGGGATTGGGCTCCGAATCTTTCAGTCTGAGGAACTGGTGGCAGATCTGCCCACCCTTCACCCTGGAATAAAAAAAACAAACCATCATCCTTATCCTGGTCAGGAAAGAGCTGCCTTTGCTGCAGGAGACACCAGCTCTGTTTGCTATTCAGGTTGTCCTTGACTTACGCCCTATTTGAATTAAGACCAACTACACTTAGAACCCTTTCCCTCTCTCCTCCCCTCCCTTCTCTTCTGTGTATATTAGGTTGTTAGAAATGCCTGGGTGGTATCATTTGCAGATGTTGAGTTTGATGGCTTACTGCTCAAACTGCTGCCAGGTTTAGAAAGATACTACTAATACAAGGGAATAATAATGAAAATGCAGCATTTGATTTACATCAGGACCAGCTGATGACAGTCCTTGGAAAAGAACCCTGTCATCGGTCATAAGTCAGTGACAGCATCTGCTGACATCCCCGAAAAGAGGCTGACACAAAACATACAGGTGTGGCTGTCTCCCCGCAGCCACAGGGATGAATGACCAAATGACTCATCTACACCTTTAAGAAAAGTGCATTTGAGGCTGAGCCCTGGTGGCGTAGCGGTTGACTGCAGGACTGCAGCCCACTGGTTTGGCCATTCAAGTCCAGCAGCAGCTCTCTAGGAGCAAGGCTGGGCCTCCCACTACCACCAGAAAGCAGTGATGCCCCCCCAAAGGAAAAAAAAAAGAAAAGAAAAGTGCATTTGAATCCTATTGTAGAAAATGAGCTCTGGTAGTGCGGTGGATTAAGCAAAAGGTTGGCCATTCAAACCCATGAGCCATTCTGTGGGGGACAGCAATGGCGGTCCTTTGAGAGACCTTGTTCCTCAGGGTTGCTCAGAATCAGAATCAACTCTAGACTAGGGTTTTGGTGTCATCATTCTGGTTGCTTTTTCATGTTGCAGAGTATCCGCATTGCGCCTTCATTCCCTATTGTTGTTTCTCTTTTTGCTTGTTACATTCTGAATTTGATATCACTAGAAATTAAGCTGAGAAACATACAACAGATGGGTGTTTGATACCCGAGTAATAGTTTTTAAGAATACCTGGATGGCTTATGCTGTTTAATAGTTTTGAACACTTTCCTATGTGGGAAGATTTGGTTTTATTTCTGCAACATTTAATTATATGCATACCTTGTTGCAAAAGTTAAAGTCAAATTGTAATCTTTTGGAAGGAATTTTCAGTGGCACTGAGTGCCTGAAAGCTAAGTTAAGATGGTTTAATAACTGCTTCTAACTATTAATGTGGAACTCCACTTGAAGGGATGGCTGGTCTACAACATCCCCTTTCTGCAGGGCTAACCCGCCTACACGCAAACGGAGATCCCTTGATTTGGGTTTATCGGCAGTCATAAGATGCATACAACTTAATAAATATTCACATGTGAAATGGGTGTGTCTCAGTAGTCAGGAAACACAGCAAATGTGTGTATAAACTAATTAGACAGAGACTCACCAAATCTTATTTCTCCTGCTCAGTTCTTTTCCTCTACAAATAGACCTTTACTGCATATATCCATTTATCCATGTATCCTTTCATTTAACAAACCCACAAGCCTCGATTCCTGCTCCTGAGGATGGCAAGACCACCTGGAAAACAGCAAATCTACAGAGATGCTTGAGTTTTCCCATGGCTGCAGGAGTTTCGGCCAGCCGAGTAGTGGGAGGGAAGAGTCCCATGATAGACTTCTCAAGATACCAACTGCAGGCTGGGGGTAACCTGGACTCCTGGTGCTGTGGATCACAGATACCCCACAGGGAGCCGTTAAAGAGGAAGAGTTCATTTTCTCACAGCCCGGAGGCCAAAGGTTCAAATCACAGTCCACTGAAAGCTCTGCATGTTCCTCAGTTTCTTGACCATCCTTCCATGTCTACCTCAGCATGCATTCTCCTCTGCTTATTATCTGCTCTCTTAATCACGCAGAAGTGACTGTTTTAAGACACATCAGATCATGATACAGGGTTATTAGTATAACAAAGAGAACCGTACTTCTAAATAGAGTGACATCCACAAGTACAGGGCTTAGGATTCCAAGACTGATGGTGGGGTGATACCTGCATTACAGGAAGAAGGGTCCTCAACCCACCCTCTGGTGCCGTGATTTGAGAGAAGGATTCTGATCTTACTTCGAGCTGTTAAACGCAAGATGGCAGCTTATTCCAGAGAAGGATACAGATTAAAATCAGCTGAGAGAGGAAACGCAGATTGTGGCGCTTTCATTCTCTCCCCAGCCATGGGGAGTAAGACTGTGGGTCTCTCCTGGTGTCTGACAACTGCCAACCAGGGGTCCCGGGAGCTTCAGTGTCTGGTTTTTATTGGGATCAACTGCATCTGCCTATGTGTCAGGTTAACTGGTACTGAACCACTCAAGCTTTCCCTTACATCATATCATTCTCTAGCCCCAGGCCTTACACAGAAATGACCTCCCTGGAGCCAAGGACAAAGGTCAGACCTCTTTTTGGACAAACTGGAATTCCCCGGTCTCAACGGTCTTACCAACTGTGCTTTCTACAGTTGCGCGTACATCACGAGGGGCTCTGCTATTGACTTTGACAAATCTCTGATCCTCTCTTGCAAGGTGGATGTCCAAGCTGTGGAACGCCGTCATTGCACCCAGAGTACAGGATGCCGTATTGTCAAGAGCCTCTGTGAAAAGACAACCTGGCCTTGAACAAACACCTGCTCGGAAGCACCCCAGCCAAGGGCAGCAGGCCGTGGTGAAAGCTGCTCTCAGCATCTTGCTTAATAAAGCTGTGCTGCACGGCTGTCCCCTCCCGAGAGCAGGTACGTGGGCTCGTGCTGGGAGGAGAGCAGCGTCACCCTCTTATGTAATACTTCTTTGAACCTGATTTTGAGGAAGCCCTTTGTTTCTTCTTGGTAACTAGAGAAATGATCTTCCTGTAATGTCATCACACTGCCTCTCTGCTTTTAATTGGTGACTTGTATCTGAACTTCGAGGCCACATCACAGAGCACAGGTGGTAGAGTGGTTTTATACAGCTCTGAAAGATCAGCCACTGGAAACCACTTACTCCTCCATGGGGAAAAGGCAGGGATTTCTTCTCCCACAAAGATTTTGACTTGGAAGCGCAGTTCCACCCCATCCTGCAAGATCGCTGTGAGTGGGCACCAGCTCACTGGCAGGAAAGTCAAGTTTGCCTGGCTTGCAAAACCCCTGCCTAGTATTATGCAAACCCAGGGTTTCCAAGAGTCTGGTTGCTGGAGAGTTGGAAATGATCGATTTTACAATGCCATGTAAAACTGTGGAGCCCGGGGGGCATAAAGCTTGTGCATTGGCTAACTGCAAGGTCTGCAGTTCAAGACCACCAACTGCTCCTTTGGAGAAAGAAGAGGCTGTCTGATCCCTTTAGGAGTTAACTGTCTCAGAAACACCCAAGAGGCAGCTCTGCCGGTCCCAGCAGGTCGCTGTGAGTGAGAACTGACTCGATGGCAATGTGACCCCAGGTCTGATCTGTCACTATTTGCGCGCGCGCGCGCACACACACACACACACACACACACACACACCTCCTTTTTGACACTAGGTGCTCTGTGTTGTTTCAGAGCTGGACCAGTCTATTGCTGATTTCAAAGGAGGGAGTTTCCCATTGTCCATTGTTTCAAGCTACAGCAGTTGTGGCAAAAAGAAAGGAGAGAATGGTGCGTGGAGAAAAGTGAGCACCAGTCCTCGCAAGAAGTCCAGCCGGTTCTCTTCGCCTACCTGGAGTAAGCCAGACCCGAGCATTGAAGGTAAGGGAGTCCCGGGGCGGGCGGGGATGGGGGGGTGCTGTTCTCCTGCCTGGGTTCATGGTCTGGTTTCTGGATGCCAGTGCACTTGTATTTTTATGAGTATGCATTCTACAAAACAAAATTATAAATGCTTCGGTGCATGTTCTCGTGGAATAAGCAAAGGACATGGACTTATTGTTTGTTAATGTCCATCATCACTGCACCCTCTTCACGATTATTGGTATGTTTGAAGAAGCTCTGGTGACTTGGTCGGGTAAATGTTGAACTATTGACTACAAGGTTGGCAGTTCAAATCCATCAGCTTCTCTATAGGAGAAAGATAATACTATAAGCCCCTTGAAAGATTTATAGCCTCACAATCCCTATATATGGTCCCTTTGAGTCAGAATTCATTCTGTGACAGTTGGTTTTGATTATAGAAAGTATCATTTCCGGGCTGAGCCCCGGTGGCGTAGTGGTTGTGCAGGACTGCGGCCCACAGGGACAGAGGTTCAATTCCAGCAGTGGGACTGGGCCCCCTACTCCCACCACCAGAGAGCAGTGATGCCCCCCCCCCCAAAAAAAAAGAAAAAAAGAAAGTATCATTTCCAAGATTATCTTTAAAGATGACTTTCATATGCAAACTCTGAAATTAAATTTATTTTACTTGACGTCAATTATTAATCCTTGTAATAAAAATACATGAATTGCCTTTAGCTTATTCCTCTGCCTTTTGCATATCATTCAGAAACCAACTTTTACCTTTTAAAAAGGATGAACACAGCCTGTAAAAAATTTAAGAACTCTGTAAAACATTCATTTTGCTTTTTTTTCATATTAGGCCCTATTGCACTTGTTTAATTATTTATTAGAATTTAAATTCTATGCAGGCCACACTATCTGCTGTTCTTATTGCTTTATTTACCTGGCCTAGAATCACAGTACACATTTAAGAATGGACTGAAAGGATAAATTATAGGGAGTAGGTTACTTTTTCTTAGCACCCCGTAGTTTGAACTATAATGAATGAGACTTTCAGGTTCACAGGATTGGGAGTAAGGAGAGTAATGTCTTGAGTTTTCTTCTAGCAAAGAAAGTACAACACATCTACCTCATCCGTTTGGTTTAGGTGAAAGTATGATCCACAATTATATAAATTGTAACTATTCTCTCTAGATAAAATCTACATTTGAGGGCTGAGCCCTGGTGGCAGAGTGGTTGTGCGTGGGACTGCGGCTCACTGGGATGGAGGTTCAATTCCAGCAGCGGCTCCCCAGGAGCAAAAAGGCTGGGCTTCCTACTCCCACCACCAGAGGGCAGTGATGCCAAAAAACAAACAAACAAAAAAAACAATATACATTTGAGTAAATATGAAAAGACTTTTCCATGAAGCAAATCCATGTAAATGTGGCTTTCTGACATATATAATTCATATTAGCTCTTCATGACCCAATGATATTGGGTTAATGTTGTTCTTTGACACTACTGTTGAAAAACATTCTGTGTTAGTCCGGGTACATTAAAGAAATAAAATCCACAGAAACCCTATATATCAGGGAGAGTTTTATATGAAGGGTAAGTGCACATAAAGAAAATCTCCCAACCCAGTGCGGCCCAAACCCACAAGTCCAACATTAGCCAGTATGTCTGACACTGATCCACAAAGTCCTTCTCCATCTCACAGAGCACACTGCAGGAAAAAAGCCAAATCAGTGAGCATGTAAGCTTCTCAGCGCTGGCGGGGGTCTCCACGTGGCTGCTCCAGCACCCAGGGCTCCATCGGGCTAGAACTCTCCTCAGAGTTATCTCACAGCAAGTGAGCCTTGCTAGCTGAAGCAAGGAACTGGCACAGGCAGCTGCACCCTGGTCCGACCATCAGAAAGCAAGAGACTCTAGTATCAGAAAGGTGAGGCTCATCGAGCTGTTTATCTCTGGACCCTTCAATTAACCTCACATGTATTTATTAGCCAGGTTGGCACAATAAATCTTAATTATCTCACATACCAAAACAGAAATCCCTTTGCACCTGATTATGCTTACAGAGTTTGCTTGAGACAACCATTTCTTGCCTACAACAGAAGTCAGCCATGTCAGATCACACACGTATGAAGGGTAGGGCGGACCCAGGTGAAACTATGTGGTATCTAACAGCATACTCATTACTGCATTCTGACAGTGATGGCAGAAATATCAGCCACAAAACTAATATAGACATTTTCTCTCTGCTCTCCTTTTCATGAAGACATATAATGCTTGTTTTCTCAGAAACACTCTAGAGAAAACACTATTCATACACTTTAAGAAACCCTAGGAAGCAAATAACTGCCTAAATGAGCTTATAAAATTTGGAGTCTTTTAGAAAGTCATATTTTTAGCAGTCTATAACAGTTTATAACAGTATTTCTCCAAGCTTTCTTGCCAAAAGCCACAGTGGGGAATGCCATTTCCATCATAAGGCAGAAACAGAAGCGGAGGCAGGCCTATATAATTGGTAGTGAAGTGAGCCTGTATATTGATAGGGAGCCATCTCTTTACTTGCTACAATGCGGCCTTGGAGTTTGGGTTTCTTCTCTTCTTGATGAGTTGTGGTTGACATTTAAAGAAACATGGCTGTGGGCTACAGTATGGTTGTAACTTCCCACGCCCCTTTGTGGATTGTTCCTGTTTTCTATGTAATGCTAAGCTATTCAGAGTTGATTTTCTACTGGAACAAGCACACACACAAACTTCTGCCACTGAGTCCATGCCCCTCCATGGCCGCCCTGTGTGTTTCAGGAGAGAACGGCGCCCCACAGGATCAACAGTGGCCATGATCTTTGAGAAAGGGATCTCCAGGCATTTCTTCCACAGCACTGGGTAGCCTGGTGACCACCCATCATTGGCTTCATACTGGAGCTCAAACTGTACCAGACCATCTTAAATGTTACCCATTACAGGCCCCACAGATCAAAATCCACATCTGGCCTAAATAGTCAGTGACCCTTCAGGGTAAACAAAAGTAGAAGGAGAGAGATTAATACCATCATCCAAAGGCAGGTATTCAAGTCAACTTCAGGAACTCTGGGGATAAGAACCAAGTTGAAAGAGAGGATTAACATGTGAGAAGAGGGCACTTGATGAAGGAAGACTGGGATTCCTGCACTGATCTCTGGGTGGTCTCCAGCTGCTCTTCCATCCTGACTTGGAATGACCCTGCAGGTACTTCCCCCTGGTGTTGCCAAGGAAGCACGTCTTTCTCCTGCAGAGAGGCTGAAGGGCTTAGATGGTCGCCCTTTCATTTAGCAGCCGTGTGCGTTATCACCGCACTACGAGGGCTCCTTCAGGAGATCCAGGCTGCAGTGAGTTCAGAAAGAGACATAAATGAGATTGACCATTATCTCCTGCCCTCCCCACTGCTTATACAAGAGCCTGCTCAGGGTCACTGCCCTGAGAACCTCCCAGGTGGGTGGGCGTTAGCTCATGCAAGGACTGCAGGGCTCACTGGCTGTGACTGAGGGATGGGAGTTCAAGATACACAGGGACAAAGATCCATTTTGCTGAAAAAAAGCTCCAATTTTTTTTAAAAACAGGTGTAAACAATAAGACGATCTCACCACCGAACTGCAACCGAAATGCCTCTCTGTCAAGACAAAAGTAAGTTCCCCTTCAAGATTTAACTCATAGCAAAAACCAAATGTTAGCCAAGTAACTTAATTCCCGATTGCAAAATGTGGGTCTTTTCATTATTAGTTAGTGCAACTTTCAAGCTGTTAATGTGATATTTTTATAGGGAGAAGGGGCCATTCAAATAGTCATGTGCTTAAATGACATCTGGACATTGTTCCTGGAGCTTACAAAAACTCCCTGTTTTGTTTTCAAGTCAGAAGTCACTTTTTTAATTATTATTTAATCAAACTGAATTCTTAATGCCGTTGATAGAAGACATGGTAAAATCATGCATTCAAGATCGTTTTTTAAAGATCTTTTAGACAGGCTTGTTTTTTTAATGCTAGATTTACAGAAATGTAGCATGGTTTGAATGCTTTTAATGCTAAACATTTACAGTGACAAATGTTTATTTTCTCATAATATGGTTCTTACGTAATTGTTGATTATTTTAGCTTAGACAAAGGATTGGATTACAGTGAAGATATGGGAGCATTTTGTAAATACATCCCATTTTAATTATGATACATTGTGTGCCCTCCCACTAAACAGATTGCACGTAGTACCCTGTGCCCTAGTTCTCTGCTTTATAGAAGGGCAGGAGGATGAAGAAAGTTCACATCCCAGAGAGACTGCCAGGGCCAGGGTGAGGTGTGCCATCTAAAATGTCCTGGCTAGTAATTATCACAGTGCCCTGTGACCTAGGCTTCCGGCTCTCTTTACAGAAAAAGGAACAGGAATGTGGATGGATGGATGGATGTTTGTATGTGTACAAGCACAGACACACACACATATCTTTCCCATTATCCATATTGCTAGTGGAGCCAAGTTGAAATTCCTGTTTGTTCCAGTATCTCCTGCTGCTCCTTTCAACGTGGTGTTTGGGAGTTTCAATTTTGAACTCTGCAAGGCAGAAGAAAGCGCACACGTGGAGTGTGCTAAGTTGGAGTGGGTTTCTGTGTACTGAAACTGTACCCCATGGAGGAGACTTGTGAGTGGGAGTTCTCCTCGAAGCCCTGGGTTCTGAGCGCTCAGGGTTTAAGAGTGGGTTGCTGCATTGAATGGCATTTATGACATGCCTGAAAGCATATTTTAAAATTCTTCCCCACCCTAAGCTAAGTCCTGAAAAGAGGTACTGTGTCTCTATTTCCATATTAGGCATTGGATTATTGCTGTCATCTTAAAAAAAAAACAACTTTTCTGAACTTTGCAATTAGGTGTTTGGAGAATGATCTGTCATTGGCATTAAATCTGGACCCAAGGCTCTCTCTGGGCTCTGATGATGAAGCAGACCTTGTGAAGGAACTCCAGAGCATGTGCTCCAGCAAATCCGAGTCTGACATAAGCAAGGTGCGTGCGTGCATCCATCCGTCTGTCCGTAACCCCCGGTGTGCAGGGACAGCACATGTGCCCCCAGCAATGGGGAGACTTTCGGAGTCACAGCATACCATGCTTCCTCAAAGAAGATCCTCACTGAGCAGCACGGTTAATGCTCAAAAGGAAAGCACCATCCCTCTACTTTCACTCGCCATTTTTTTTTCCAAAACACCTTTTGTATAGAAAGGTGGCCCAATTGGTAAAGCTTGTTTTACCAAACTCCCCGCAAAGATGCCAGACTTACATTGTATATGCAGTTGGATTGGCACAAAACACACGCATGCAGGAGGCTCTCTAAGCTCCCTGTCCCCACTTGGTGTTTCTGGCTTTGGGCACAGGGAATCCTCTCCCAGTAAGAGACCCTTCAAGCAGCATCACAGCCAACTGGTATATGTGTTAAAGGCTGAGCAGCGACGAGAGCATTCTTTACACATGCGAAGAATTGCCTTGTAATAAGCAAATACCGTCACAGTCTGTGAGCTATGAAACCTGAGAGCCGTCGTTCACAGCAGTGACCCGAAATCTCAAAGAAAGCATTAACCGCATCAAGTTCAACCTGTTCTGGCACTCTGAGAAGGGACAAAGCAGAATGAGCTCTCTGACTTGACCTTCCTGGAAATGCCTTGAAATAATGATCCACTGGAAAGTAAGATGACAATGAAAATCTTGCACACTTCCTCCGGCGAGTGATACTTATTTCACTTCTTTCCCCATAAAGCTCTTCTGATCTTATTCTGACCATTCCCACACGTCTTTTCCCCTAAAGGCATCTTCCGTGCCTTTGCAGTGAGAGTCCTGCATTCACAGCCAGGCTCTCGGTGGACAGGACTGGGGTGGAGGGTGAGTTGGTAGGGCTCCTCAGGGTTTGGAGGAACAGGAGAAAGGTGACAGGCTCCCCAAGAGACATTCAGCCACTGTGCTCAGGGGCTCCCAGCCTCATCAGAAGCCTGACTTGATGACGTGTGTATTTTCCAGATTGCTGATAGCAGGGATGATTTAAGGAAGTTTGATCGGTCCAGAACCCGCCCTGCACTCTCAGCAACTGTTCCTACTCCAAGAATGCCAGTGTCTCAAAAGGTAAGCGTCTCCTTTCTCCCAAAACGATGCAACAAAAGTCTGTTGTGGAATCCACTTGCCAAGTCTTTCGATGAGAATCAGAGCGACTTCAAAACCCTCAGCATAGGACATGCTTATCCTTACCCTGATGCATAAAAATCTTGAGGAGTGAATCAAAATGGAAAGGAATGCTATTTGAAATACCGTGCAAGAATGGCATTGTAAAAAGCCTGTCTTTCTCTTTGTGTTCAATGTCTGACATTTGATGCTGACATTGTGGCTGTCTTCTGAGAGCGCCTCCATTTGTTTTCCCCAGAGCCTGCCCAAACTAGGAGTCCTCTTGGTGTTCCGTTTTTTAAAGTCTTGCTTTTCTTAGCAAGGAGACTGAAAACCATAGTATAGTTGTTTGTTTGTTTTTTTAAAGAAAACTGGAGTCCATTACAGCAAGAAAGAGGCAGGATGAGTTGATAACATGAAAAGATTGGGTACAAAGAAAATCGTCGAGTTTTTATACGCCTTTCCTAACTTGCCGCAACACACACTGCATTCCAGCAAGGGGCCGTCTTTACAAACAAGTCAGATGGCCCGTACACAAGCCAGACTTCACATAGGCGTCGTTAGCCTCGTGAAACAGCTCTGGCCCTGCGACGCTAGACCATTACTGATCAGTTAATAAGTGGCACGACCCGGTCCTCCCAAGTGGACGTTACTGAAAAATGACCTGTTACTCATGAATGATTTTGCGCAGATGCAGATTTGGAGGGACAGCTAGAAATATGTGGTGTGCTCACCAAGCCGTAGCGATCCTGTTCCCATCTTGCTCCTATCCCTCCCTTCCCTTGATGGCGCACAAAGATCCGTGCGGAAAAGAGCAGGGAGCAGGCTGTACAAGTGGGCACAGTGAGACTATTAAATTATTCATCCTTGTCTGGTCACAGGGTGGCCTCTGCAGCACACACACACACACACACACACACACACCACCCCCATCTGCCTCACGCATGCCTGTGCTGTGTTTGAAACTTGGTGTGCTCAGTGTGAGTGTGGGAAATGCTGTGTGTATTGGAGGAAGAAGGTGGGTGCTTACCTATCTGTTGCCCCAGATAAATTGTATGTGACAGGGGAACCTGTGAACTTTCAGGTCCACCCTAGAAGCTGCCTCCTGCTCTCTGTAAAGCCTTCGTCCATGACTGATGTCCCACTCTGAGCTTCCTGCAGCTCCACACAGCTTTGCTTGAAAAGTGCCCCCAGATTCCCCATGTCTCCTGAAACATGGGAAATCCAGGACAAATGATACCTTTAAGACCAGTGGTAAGAGCGCTGATACTCGGGGTGGGGCGGGGTGGGGAGGCCTAGAAAGGGGGAACCAATTACAAGGATCTACTTATAATCTTCTCCTTGAGATATGGACAGCAGGGAAGTTGGGCGGAGGGAGATTTCGGGCAGTGTTTAATAGGACAAAATGATAATTTATAAATGATCAAGGGTTCATGAGGGAGGGGGGAGCGAGGACGGAGTGAAGAAAGGAGGCACTAATACCAGGGGCTTAAGTGGCAAAATAATATTTTGAAGTGATGATGGTAACAAATATACACATGTGCTTTGCATACAATGGATGGATGGATGGATTGTGATAAGAGTTGTATGAGCCCCCAATAAAATGATTAAAAGAAAGAAAAGTAAAGTGACCCTAGAGATGTCGAGGGTTCTTGTGGGGCTGCCATGCATATGTTGGCAGTTTAAAAGCACTAGGAGCTCCTCCAGAAAAAGGGCTTCCCACTCCGCCAACAGTTCCAGTCTTGGAAACCCACGGCGGTCACTAGGAGTTTCCATTGACTCGATGGCTGTGAGTTCGTTTTTTTGGCTTTTAATGTGTAATATGTTTGTAAGTTTCATAGAAAAGGACTCTGTCTATATTTCAATGTGAAATTTATTAGAACAACAATGAATAAAAACAGTATGTGCACGGAAGGCACTTCCCTAATGACTAGATGTTCTTCTCAAGACCTGACAGCAGAGGGCGACGTGGTATTATTCATTTAACCACCTTCGGAAGATTTGGTGGACGCATTCCTTCCCTCTGTCAGGGAGCATAGGCTCATCTCTGACTCAACTGGCATTTCCTGGTTAGAGAACCAGTTTCTGCTCCTGTCAAGAAACAGGCCCCTCCAGAGATAAGAACTCGCTGGATTTCCTGAAGTCACTTTCTCCCAGGGCGGCCAGAGTCTGGCTAAATTTCACCATAGAGGGGGTCTTGGAGCCCCCACTATTGGAAGGCAAGGCTGACTGATTTGTCCACCTTATTTGCTCCAATAGAACAGGAGTGGGATTTAGTTGAGTTAAGCAGTTAAATGGCAGTCAAGCTAAGCTAAAATTGCATACTCGATTTTGAAGGATCAATAAAGAAAAAAGGAAAAAAAGACCAAAAACCACACTGCCATCAATTTGATCGCAAGATCAACTCACAAGTCTGAGACTATAGATCTTTATGGCCTTAGAAAGCCACATCGGTCTCTCTCAGAGCAGCGGGCGGTTTCAAACTGCTGACCTGAGGGTCTGATGTCCTGGGTACTACCAGGGTTTTGCAGGAAGAGCAGAGACAAATATTGTTTCTGCTCATGTGTGCAAACTAATGCCCCCAAAGCAGAACTTCTCAACTTTGCTGTTACAATGAAATCCACCTGAAGAATCTTTATTTCTAAGAATTTTGTTAGTGTTGAGAACAATGGACAGTGCTTCTGCCAGGGTAACATTTTCACTGTAACACTGTCACTGATACAATTCAACGAAACTAATCCATTGGGTCTTGTGCAACCATCAGCAAGAGCCACTGGCATATTCCCCATCCCGGTGAATCAAACTCAGTGCTGGCTAAAGGGAAATGCCCCTTTCTCCTTCTCTGCCACCCCATTGCCACTAAACTCTGATCTCGATGCTGCTGCTGCTGCTGCTGTTAGGCACTCTGGCGCATAGTGGCCCTGTATACCGAAGGACAAGACGCTGCCCAGCTAACCCTCCTGGTTGTTGTCGTACATGAGCCCTCTGTTGCAGCCATGGTGTTGGTCCATCTCATTGAGGTTGTCCCTCTGTGCATGATGTCCTCCAGGGACTGGTCCCCCGAGAGAGAACCCATCCAAAGTGTGGGGGACCAAACCTCCTCATCTTCACTCCGGAGTAGCATTCTGGCTATTCATCTTCTAAGAGCACATGTCTTTGTTCTTCTAGCCACACACAGTACTCTTCACCCATACCATCCTCCAAATGCCTTGTTGCTGCTCCAGGATTCTTCATTCCTCATCCAGCTTTTGCAGGTGTGGAGGTCATGGAAAATGCCATGGTTTGGCGCGGCACACTTTAGTCTCTATACCAGTCTCTGTAAACAGGGGACAGTTCACTGTCCCCCGACCATTGGAGGGGGAAAACAAAAAACTATGAACAAATTCATGGCGGGCCTGGAATGAGTCAGCTGCTAAGCAGGCCAGGCAGCAGCAGCAAAAAACGCCCAAGGGGCCAGATAAATCACCTTCGGGGGCCACATGTGGCCCGTGGGCCTTAGTTTGAGGACCCCTGCTCTATACTGTGGTTGCACCTGGGGAACTATTTAAGTTCCAGGGCTGTGATTCCACTCCTGGCTCCCCTGCGGGTCTGGCATCAGGATGTGAGGTTCATCATGGACTTCAGAGTTTTAGACCAGCTCCCTGTTGATTCTCATGAAAAAGCAGGGCAGAGATGCCCTGCTTTCAGGCACCCTCTTGAATTGCCACCCACCCCTTCTTCCCCGCCCTCTGCTCTGTGTTTAGAAATGCATGTTTTCAGAAGCTGGCACATCTTCGGGGTCTCACTGTGTGCTAGTCACCCTGACCTTTGTCCTGGTTCCCACAGCATGCCTCTCATGGCGCTTTTTGCCCAGGGAACCTGCCCTCGTCTCACCGCCTCTCCCGATCTTCTAGCTCGCTCATACCCTCACCTCCCAATACAATGTCTTCTTCCTCCTGCTTGGCAAACTAGAGAGCCGGGGCTACACTCCTGTACACACACGCAGAATTGAAGGAGTGGCTGAGTGACACGTGAGG
Source organism: Nesogale talazaci (assembly GCA_004026705.1). Lineage (NCBI taxonomy): Eukaryota > Metazoa > Chordata > Mammalia > Afrosoricida > Tenrecidae > Nesogale > Nesogale talazaci. Next base: position 101,481 of record PVJH01004071.1, on the reverse strand, counting down.
ATTTACCAATAGGCTGGAAATTTTACCCAAGGGCAGCCACGCCATTCTACACAAACTGCAGCCTGCTTTTCTGAACCCAGTGGCAGTAACTCCTGTATTTTACACAGAGGACCTTGGGAATTGGGCCCAGACAGCACTCTTCACTCTACGCCCAGGTTCAGGGCCCTCCTAGCTTTGGGGGAAATATCCAAACTCTGCTGGGCTGGCCTGAGCAGCACTATGGCACGCAGCGCATTCACCATGGCATGCAGAGCCTTGCCCCGCGGTCGCTTGTTCCACACTTGCCCTTCCAGGCTTGAGTTGCCACGACCCTCACGTCATGAAGTGCACGTGCCTCTCCTCTTGGTCAGCACTCTTCCTCGTCCGTTGTTTCCCTCCTCAGGAGACTGACTCTCCCATCCATGGTGGGACAGCCGACCCATGGCTGATTCCTGTGAGCCTCCCACCACACGTGCTGCATCTCTGCCGCATTCCGTACTTCGTGTCAGTGGCCGCACAGACTCCACAGACAAGACTCACGAGGAAGTTAAGAGGTTACGGTGCAGGATCAGAAATGTTGAGGGATAGGTTCTTTGGTCAGGAGAGCCTCTTCTCTTCTCCTTCTGAAAACAAGCCTCTCTCTGAATCTCAGCGCCTTGGTCTGACCTCTGCCCTTCGTGGGCAATGTTGTAAAGCTCGTTTAGTATTGCTGATATTTACCTGAAGGGCCCTCTCTTCCCCCTTATGCCTCAACCAGAGCTCTAGCCCTGAAGGCCCTCTATTTGAATTCCTACAGCAGATTATTGCTGGACACACTCACCTTTCCTCTCTCCATACGCCTGTCCACTAGTTTGTCGTGGGCTCTGGCTTTTGGTTCTGCTCCTTCTGTGGACCCCCAGTTTCCTGCCCCTGGACCAAGAAGGTTCAGTGTGAAGGGATCACAGGATCCAAATGACGCGTTCCAATCATAGCACTTCTTTCGTGATGATGGCGAGATTCCTTTCCTGCTAATAAGATGGCTCCTCATATACCTAGCAGGATAGCAGCATTGACAAGCCCCACCCCCCCACCCCTACCCCAGTCTTAGGGTTCCGTGCTTTTGCAATCGCCACTCCCAACTGAATCCATAATTCTATAAGTATATCCCTCCACTTTCTCCTATTCAAGCCCATCATGGAAAACATCCATTTAGCGGGACAGTATGGTAAAGACCAGGGCTAGAAGAGCCCTATAGAATAAGTCACTACACCACACACCCTTGTAGATTCTCTATAGCAACCACTATAATCCTGATTACAGAGGCATTTTTTAAAGCATGCTTCCTTGGAGAAATGGTGCTTCTAGTACAATGGCCCTCAGTTCTATAAGGAAGCTAGCTCCTTTCTAAATAGAGCATTTACAGTGTAGCCCATTCTCCACTTCCCCCCTAAGTGCAGGTACTCAAAACCCCATACTTACCCTATCTTCATTCTTCACTATATACTTGATATTTGGGAAATGTCAAAACAATGAAACTTCTGGCCACAGATACATAGAATTTCATAGCCATTTTAGATGACATATCTGAAGCTCTGGCGCCAAGTAGATTTCACGTAGGTGATTTAGGGATTTAATGAAGGTAGTGTGCTGAGCTTTAAGGTGTAATAAGAATTTTAATTGGTGGAAATGTCTGGCTAATTGTTTTAATAGAGAGATGATTAGAGCCAAGTTTCCAAAGGGATTTCGTGACATGCTTAGGAATGTGGTACTCACACTGCAGTTAGTGGGCCTGGAAGCACCCCCATGCCCTTTCTGCTTGTACTTGTTATGTTGAGTCGGGACCTCGGGTCCGTCCGGACCGAGGGCAGCCCCGTGGCCTGGGTCTTCTCAGAGTACTCACTAGTTTCAGATTCTGGAGGCAGCCCCTCTCTGCCCCTCTGTGGTGGTCTTTCTTGGGGGAGCGGGGGGGGGACTCTTACTATTCCAGGCACTATGCCTTTTCCCCGGAGCTTGCTGCTCTTGATAGCATATCCAAAGGATAAGATGATCCTCACCACCAGGGAGGATTCCGTCAGTACCTTTTCCAACACAACTGTGGTCATTCTTCTGGCGGTCCATGGGACATTCCCTGTTCTCCACTAATACCATTAGTCAAAATACCATTTTGACGTTTGGAAGATGATGATTTTCCCCTGAGTCTTCCTTATTCACTGTCCAGCATTCTCATGCTCAGGAGGGCGATTGAAAATATCTATCGGGGGTGTGCCAGGACTACTGTCGTCCTCAAAGTGTCATCCTTTCAAGAAGTCTTTTGCGGCAGATCCGCCCAATGTGGTGTGTGTTAGGCCCCCATAGCCAGCAGTCTCCATGGCCCAGCCTCAGTCAGGGGTCAGGAAGGCAGTCATTGTGAAAGAAAGTGAGGGCTCCAGTTTCATTAGCAAGCCAGGTGTAAAGTCAGGCTTTAGAAACGTGTGAAACTGCGGAAATAAAAGTATGGCTTTATTTGGAGTTTGAAAAATGGAGTTTGAAAGACAGCCCGGAAATGCTCATTACTGGTTGGAAATGCAGTTCAGGAACTCGGGACGTCGAGGAGGGCCGGGCGTTCAGCTGTAGGAGCGCTGCCATTAGAGACGGCGACAGACACACAGTGTGAGCAGAGAGGGAAGCGGGTAATCAAGTCAAAGCCCTGGGGGAGGAACCGAGAGCAGGGGACGGCGCTTCTGTGGAGCAGGGGCTGAGTAAAGGAGGTGATGTCAAGATGCCCACAGAAGGCGTTCTGAACCCAGGTCCACAGCGCACTTGGCTAACTCTGTGGTGCTGTAAAGGTGGGGCCCCGGGCAGCCGGGTGACATGAAGCTCTCCAGGGACCTCCACGGTTGCAGCCAAGACTGTGAACTGCTGATTTCAGAGGTGACGTAGCCGACCACGAGGCGAGCTGGGGTCTAAGAGCGTTCTAGGGTGCTCTTGCCATTGGGGAAAGTACAAAGGAGAGACAGCAACCCCGGGAACTGCTTCGCGGCCCTATGGCAGCAGTCGGCACCGTGAAGATGCAGAGACCTGTGTTTTGTCTCAGCTTTGCCATAATCTGAACAAGTTGTTTTAACTTCCCAGCTCGGTTTCGCAGTGGCCAAATTGAGAGGCAGGGTCCAGGCTGTGGTCGGAAAGTTCTGAAACACTGCTACAAAGAATTAAAGTGTACTGTGGCCACTTTTAAAAGATCTTAAGTTGCCCAATCTTAAGGTGTCTAAGCAGGAGCCTTGATTCATCTGAATGTGAGCCCCACCAGGAGAGATGTTTCTCTTTTGTGTCCCCTGCACCTCAAGCAGCAAATGGTGGAAAAATGATTATCGGTTCTTTAATTTTCATCTTATAGATCAGATAGTAGAAGACAAAAAAGGTGAACTACTCATAGCAGCCTCAATTATTTTCAGAAGTGTCCATAAGTATTTAGTTGGACTTGTGCTTTTTGATGATTTCCTTGAGCCTAAGATTTTGTGAGCTCCCTTGGTTGGTGCAAATGAAATGCATTCAGCTACTAACCTGAAGGTTGGTGATTCCAGTCTACCCGACAAGACTCGGAGAGAAAGGGCTGACTTTGCTTCCATTAAGATTATGGCCAAGATAAACCTTATTGCGGGGGTGGGAGGACAGGTGGTTATGATGAGATGGGATCCACTCAACTACAATGGGTTTAGGATTTTGTGAAGCTTCCGTGGGTAAGGATAGTTGCAGGCTCGTTAGTACTCATTCCAGTTGAGTGCCTTACCTGACCCCAGAAAAGGCACTTTGACAATAAGACGGCAACCCAGAGGCCATCTGTAGACAATTCAACATCCCCTCACAGACGGGTCACAGGAAGGGATGAGCCAGCCAGGGTACGGTAACGCACAGAGGAAACACACAATATTCCTCTAGTTTTTTTAATGTTTTCTCCTTGCCACTGTCATAACCCCAGTTCTGTCTTACAAATATGGTTACACCAGAGCATGTACACTGGGACAGATAAGAGCCCGCGACACACGGAATCCGGGACAGATAAACTGCCCAGGAACAGGAATGAGAGTAGTGAGTAGGGGGAAAAGGGGAGAAAGGAAGAACTAATCACAATGATTGATATACCCTGCCCCCCCCACCCACCCACACACACCCAGGACCAGGGAGACAAACAACAGACGATGTAAACAAAAATAATTTATAAATTATCAAGGGTTCACGAGGGTTGGAGGGTGGGAGCAGGGGAGAAAGAGAAGCTGATATGAAAAGCTCAAGTTGAAAGAAAATGTTTTGCAAAGAACAATGGCAATATATGTACATATTGTTGTATCGATTGTTCAAAGAGCTCTGAGAGCCTCCAATCAAGTGATGTACTAAAAAGAAAATAAGGCTACAAGAAATTAATCATTTTCCTTCATTCACATTTGTTTGGTCTTTCATGGGAAGCTGGGTTTAGGGAGAAATGCCCATGTCTTTTCTCACAGAGTGGATAGAGAACTTATCCAGCCTGGTTTGTAAGGGAGGAAGTTGGTAACACTGGCCAATGTGACAACATTGTTTTGTTTTTCTTCTCTTGCAGGAGGTCAGTCCTCTCAGCAGCCATCAAGCTCCAGAATGCAGCAACAGTAAGCTAAAGACTGAGTTGGGTGTTTCAAGAGTTAAATCTTTCCTTCCTGTTCCTAGAAGTAAAATCGCCCAGTGTTCCCAGAACACCAAAAGAAGCAGCAGCAGCAGTAATACAAGGCAAATAGAAATAAATAACAACTCAAAAGATGAAATTTGGAACTTATGCAAAAATGAACAAGTAGAAAAACCTAACCAATAGGCCTGCCTACAATTTTCTCACAATTAACTTCTGTACATATCACACCAGGACCAAGGACAACAATATGTAAATAGCTTCCAACAAATCATTTTTTCTGTAATATAAGGTATGAGTGCGGGACCACTATTCAATTTTTTGTAAAGAGTGTATTTATTACCCACATTGTCTCCCTCCCCCACCTTTTTCTAAGTCTATAAAGTTGGACTCCAATACCATGACGTTATGCCAGCTTTTCAAGTAGTTTTGTAATAGAAAAAAAAATTATAATAGTTTTCATTAAAATGCCCAGGGGTATGAAAACAGAGTTGTCTCTGTACTGTATATCTATATATATTTGTACATATATATGTATGTATATTAAAGAAAATCCCTAAGTTGTATTGCATACTACAAGTTATAAAGTATGTAGAGCATTGGCTTAGAATACTTGTACCATTTTAAATGGAGACCATAATTTGATATTCACTTGATGAGAAATAATTAGAATGGGGCAATAATAAATCATTACAGTTTCTTTTCATTACAAGCCATATTAAGTATTTTGCCTGTTAAAGTCTAGTTTTACATTCTAGATATTTTAAAGGTTACATTGCTGTTTGGTTGCATCGTGTATATTTATGCTTATAACTTTGCATTCTAGCTCTTGTAAAATATGAAATTATAATGCAATAAAAGTGTTATCTTTCTTATCAAAGTTTTATACCTAAATGGATATAAAAATAACTACATTCCTAAATACTTCAATAAATTAATTTAGACTTAACTCTCTTCAATTTTAGTTCTAGTGGCACAACTGATAATAAAAACAATCATATTTTCTAGAACTCTTCGAAACTTGCTGATAAAATCACTTTTACTTATACAACCCAGTTAAAATGCTTTGACAACAAATAAAATATTGACTTAGTGAAATAATTTTGTTGCTGTTTCAATATATAGTTCTTTGTTTATTCATATAATAGATATTCAAGTTCAATTTGGGGGAGCTCAGGGATTAGATGCTCACTGAACAGAAGATAAGTCCCTGCCCTTTTCCCCCCATAAATAAAGGGTATGATTTTATGCTAAGAACAATTTATTGTTTATGAGTATGTCAGGCCACTTTTTGCCCAAACAAGATTTATACTTGGGTGGATACAAGATTAAACTTTACAAAACTGAGCATTCCCTGAACAATAGAACAAGATGTGTCGCATGCTGCCTCACTGGTCTCGTGCAGTCCCGAGGTGGTCCTGGCAGGTGACTTTAGCAAACCAGTAGAATATCTACTCATTTAGAAAGCTGTAGCTCCCTGTTCGGGCACCAGCTCTACGGAAAGGCTTTCTGTACAGTATTGGTACTGGGGGGATAGAGGTGGGAACGCCTTATCTCAAGGCAGCTTCTGTTCTGCCCTCTCTTGGAGATTCCATGTGGGCTGATATGTCTTTCACTAACTCTACTTATCTCCCCCAAAAAAACACTGGCTTAAAGCACACCCTACACTAACTACCACAGTAACATGAAAAAAGAAAACCCCTTCCCAAAGGGGATTAGGACAACCGGGACAGAGGTTAGGATTTACAGCACATTGGGAATGAGAGGAGGCTGAAGTTCAATTCCTATCAAGAGGTGAAACAGGTCAACTCGTTAGAAGCGAAGAACTAATGCAGACTAGTAGTAGATCTAATGCAGGTTAGCATTTTTCATAAACTTCTTTCTGCGAGCCTTAAGAATATACAGCTCCAGTCTTGTGCATAAGGGAATCTGCAGAAATCGGACAGGCAGAGGGCAGAGGGTAGATAGGAGAGAGGAACCGTGAGAAAGAGTCCATGCCCTGAACACAATAACTTGATTCAGCTGGCCTCCAATTCTGGGGACCTGGTGGTATTTGATACCAATCAGTGGTTTCACAAGAAGACACTAATCTTGGGAACAAAACAAAAGGCTGGCAAAATCATAGGCCAACTACCTTGACTCAGGTGACTAGAGTGGGTTTTTTCTCTTGCTTTCCTCACCCACTTAAGTTATATTTAGTTTGATCTCCTAGTGACCAGAAGGTATTGTATATTATATTAGCAGATTTTCTGAAAACACTTAGTGTTCTCAAGGATGAGAGGAGAGGAAAACAAGAAAAGACCAGCTTCTGATACATACATTACGGGTTCAACAGGCAGTTGTAACTATTATTTATTATAATAAGGATACAGAGAACATGAGAGAGAGAAATGACAGGAGTCAAACATATATCACATCAAGATAGCATGCTTACCTCCACCCCACTTGGTGGTCCACATGGAGAGAGAGTAGGGGAAGGGATTACACAATGAGGGTGAGGGGCCTAGGAGCATCCAGCACTGAGGGGCAGGACAGGCAAGAGAGAGAGAGGGAGGCAGGAGAGGGAGACAGGAGAGAGAAGAGCCTCTATCCTATGTCCAATCCTTATATACCCTCTGGAGCCAAGCCAAGCCCCCAATTACAGGCAAGGACATACGTCACAGGAAGGGGTTGTGCCATATGCACACGTTATAGGAAAGAGAAGTATCAGGGTCCCATGTGACAAGAACAGACCCCAGACTCCTGGATGTGGCTAAACAGGTTAGACTAGAGATCATTAACAACAACATGTGAATCTGCCCACAGGCTTCAAGGTAAGGAACCGTCATCCTAACAGCAGGGGAGTCAGTTCTATTGTGAGACACACAAAGGCCTCAGTTAACTAGGAGCTTCAGAGAGCATAGCTGACTTCCACATCAAATAATGGTAAATAGTTTGCTTCTTTTTTTTTTTGGTTTTTTGGTTTTGGGGGCATCCCTGCCCTCTGGTGGTGGGAGTAGGAGGCCCAGCCTTGCTGCAGGATTTGCACCTCCAAACCAGTGGGCCGCAGTCCTATGCACCACTACGCCAACAGGGCTCAGCCAGTTTGCTTAATATTTTGGAGTATATAATTGTGAAAATGTCCTGTCTCCATCCCACATATCTGTTTTGAGAAGCTGTGGTTTCCCTCTCAAACTCAGTGTGTGTGTCTTGAGTAATGGAATTCCAGATTGCAGGAGGACTCGAGAGAACATTTGGATCAGAGATATTTTAAAAGCAGGTAGAGACCCATTACTGGACCATGATAACAATTGAATGAGTCAGAGCTGGCAATGTTTTTTATTGTGGTAAAATATATAACAAAACCTTTGCCGATTCAACAGTTTTTACAGGCATGCTTCTGTGGCAACACGGTGATTATGTTGTGCAACACGTATCTCGTGTATGTATTGCCAATTTTCCACCACCAGTATCTGTTACCAAGTTTGCCATTGCCAGAAACTTAAGCTCTGGCTTCCCAAGCAAACACTATAGTTCCCTTTCCCACCTGGCTCTGCTAACCGATAATAAACTATGGTCTGTACACACGTGCCTGTCCTATTTTATGTAACATGATTCTATGCTGTATCTATAAGGTTGCTGAGTTACAACTGAATCAATGGCAGTAACCGTACTGTTCTTGTTATAATGCATCTCTGCTTTCAAGTCTCTTGAATACAAGCCTAGGAGTAGAATTGCTAGACCACATGGTGAATCTATGATTGGTTGTTTGGTGTTTTTTTTTTTTTTAAGAACAACCAAACTGCCACAATGTCTACCATTTTGAATTCCTTTCAGCTGTAGATGAGGGCTCCAATTTCTCCACATCTTCAGCAACATTTGTTATTTTTCACACTTTTTGTCTCAGCCAGTGTCTTTGGCTGGGTTCTCCACAGAAGCAATGCAAGTGAAGTATACATGTGTATGTATACATAGAGAAAGTTATGTCAGGAAAATGCCTCACGGGTGTATACACAGGCCAGCCCAAGACTAGGCAGGTTCCAAGTCTGTGTGTCAGATGTGAGGATGGAGGCTTTCCTCCTGAGTTCCTGAGTTGCCGGGGCTGACTAATCCAAGACCAGCAGGAAGATGACAGTCTGGTGGCTGCAGACTCAAATGGATCTGAGGATGCCAGATCAGAGGACAGGCCAAAGATAACTCCCAGGATTGTCAGGCAGTATGGTAAGTTATTGACTCAAGTCCAAAGAACCGGAGGTCAATGAGCAAGATGTAGAACCCAGAGGTTGCAAAAGGCAAGCAAGTTATCCAGGCTGCTGCTTCTATTGGAAGAAGCTCACACCCTTAAGGAAACTTCCTTTCATGTGATTTCATCAGGGCTTTCACCTGATAAAGGGTGTTGTGCCCCACCCTAATCTTATAAATATTAATTACTCCCACTGTGGAGCTGATTCTATTATGGTAGATCCAACAAAGGGGTGTTACTAGGTTTTAACTATGTATCCCCTGAGAATTCTGACCCAACCAAGTTGAAACAAAACTTTATCACAGCCATCCTAGAGAGGGTAGGGGGCAGGCTAGTAAGAGAAGGAAGTGTTTGTGAATCCTCTGGTTCAGTTATGAAGATGTCGGACTGTATATCTTTGAAAGGTCAATACCATAAATGAGACCTGTTTGGGGAAGGGAGTCATAGGGTCTTTGGTGAGAATATGGTGTGTGTGTGTGTGAGAGAGAGAGAGCGAGAGAGAGAGAGAGACCTTTGCAATGCTACCTATTATTTGTGTGGCTTGGAGGCAAGTTGCCAAATCTCTTCAGTTTGGCAGAGTGATTAGTGGATCCTGATTCCAGAACTTTTTTAGAGAACATTTTCTTGATTCTTATACTCAATTTTATTAAATCCCCATTTCTTCCCAACCCCCCTTATACAATTCTAAGAAACTATTAACGCGATCACTGTTAATCTTATAGAATCTCCTGTCATGGATTTCATATAAAGAAAATGTACAATTCCCCACCCCAAAACAGTAACAAAATAAAACACAGCAAAACCTCAATCTAAAAGGCAAAAATAATCAAACCTAAAACAAATTTAAAATGGATCCAAAGGGAGAACAAATACATGATAAGATATTAAATTTTTTTTTAATTTTTTAAATTAAAAAAAAGATATTAAATTTTAATCTAACTACATTGGCATTAATTCATTCCTCATTTCCCTCTACCTGAAGGCAAGGCTATTCATATTTCTATTCAGTGGTTAGTGAGGAGTCTCCAGAGGCTTAATCCACATAGAGACTCTATAAATTGATTTTGATTTCTCCATAGTCTTCTGCAAATCAGGTGGTCAGAATCCAAGCTGTAATACAGTTCACTCCCGTGGTCATGGATGTTATTATTTACGATCTTCAGATCACACAGGCTGGTGTGTTTCTACTATGTGGACTTTGCTAAGGCCTCACTTCTATGGTTATTTGTTGATTTTTTAATAATTTATTTTAATTTTTTCCAATGATTTTATTGGGGGCTTTTATAGCTCATATCATTTGTATCAAGCATATTTGTACACATATTGTCATCTTCATTTCCAAATATTTTCTAATTGAGCCCTTGGTATAAGCTCCTCTTTCCCCCTCCTTTTTTTATTTTATAAATAATTTTATTGGGCTGATCCCCGGTAGCAAAATGGTTGTGTGCGGGACTGTGGCCCAGTGGGTTGGAGGTTCAAAAGCAGCAGCTCTTCAGAAGCAAGGCTGGGCTTCCTACTCTCACCAGAGGGCAGTGATGCCAAAAATAAACAAGCAAACAAAATCACTTTATTGTATTGGGGGCTCATACAACTCCCCTCACGATCCATACATACATCAATTATATGAAGGCCACATTTGCACACTGGTTGCCATCATCACTCTCAAATCCTCTTCCCTTCACTTAGGCCCCCAGTAACAATTCCCCATGTTTCTCTTCCTTCCCTCCTGCCCCATGAACCCTTCATAATTTACAAATTGTTATTACTTTTTCATATCTTACTTACTTTTTCATATCGTACACCATCCAATGTGTCCCTTCACTCACATCCCTGTTGTCCGTGCCCCAGAGAGGAGGTTATATGTAGATCTCTGAAATTGGTTCCCCCTTTCTATTCCACCAACCTGCCACCATCCCTGTATCACCACACGTACCACTGGTCCTGAAGGGATCATCTATCCTAAATTCCCCATATGTCTGACTCCAGTGTGCATCCCCTGGTCTAGCTGGATGTCAGGTAGAATTGATATCAGAAGTTTTTAATTGCATTCAAGCAAGCACCATTTCAATTCACCTATAAATACTAGTAGTTCTATGATGAACATCTGTTGGTAAACCACAGGCATATAAAATAATAACGAGAGCTGAGCCCCGGTGGCGTTGGGGGGTTGAACCCCGGTGGTGTAGTGGTTGTGTGCTGGACTGCGGCCCACTGGGATAGAGGTTCAATTCCAGCAGAGGTTCCTTGCTGGGCCTCCTACTCCCACCACCAGAGGGCAGTGATGCCAAAAAATAAAATAAAATGACAAGAAATGAGCTACTTGAGGGCTGAACCCCAGTGGCATAGTGGTTGAGTGCGGGACTGCCGCCCACTGGCTTGGTGGTTCAAATCCAGCAGAAGCTCTCCAGGAGCAAGGCTGGGCCTCCCACTCCCACCAGAGGGCAGTGATCCCCCCCCACCAAAAAAAAAATAGTCTAATTGGAACAACTAACTCCAAAGAACACATTAGTGATTTTATTTTCCATCTATTTTAGCTTGGAGGTGATTGGCTCCCAAATAGTCTAGCACACTGCAGTTGTGTATGTAAAAGAGATGAGTCCTCATAAAACCTGATGAATAATCGAAGAAAATGAAGCTGTTTCCTCACAGTTATGTGTGAAAATTAAATTTAGTCCACTAGCCTTATTAAGGCATCCATTCAGAATAACAATGACCTATACTAGGAAAGTCACTCTCTGAAATTAAGATAGTTTCTGAATTCTGTCGCACCTTTTGCAAGATCTTCTCCCCCCCTCCCCCTATATTTTCCTCAGAACATCCTACATATGTCAAAGGAATGAATGGGGTCTAAATACCCTCTATTCGATGCCGTTTGGCTGCGGGCCTGGTTACTGCGGAAGCATAACTTTGAGAGGGTGTGAGAATACAGAAATATGCCGAGGAAGGTTATGCAGAGTCACCCGTGCCCACTCGTGAGTAGTGACTGGGAACCCTGCAAGATCAAGCCGCATGAGCTGTGAGTTCTGACCCCACATCCTCCTAAATCGACACATTGAAAGCCACTGCGCCACCGCATCACAACTCGACGAAATCGGATTTCAAAGAGAAATATCGGGGAAATTTTGCAACGGAGCTCGAACAAAATATCGGAATCTGACCTGACCGACACACGTGATTCTTGTCGACACACGTGATTCTTGTAAAGAAAAGCAGTTTGTGTTTCCGTCACTAGGGGTTAGTTGGTGTTGTTAGTACCCATTGCTTAAACCTTTTATCGCTGTGTTCCAAGAGTTTTGCTACAATTTTCTTAGTTTTGGGGGCATTTACTACTGTTTTCAGATAAAAAACCTGGGTCTTAAGAAAGATTTTTTTTGAAAAGAATCATCACGATAAGGAACTAGTTCACCATGTCTTGATTTTGTTGATAATTTAGTAATCCCTTTTAAAAAAAACAAGTAAGGAAATGCCAACAGCAGACCACATTAGACAGATTTTACTTTTCTTTTAGAGAAAGACACTCAGGTATTATTAGTGAAAAAAGACAAAGAAGGGGGAAAGTTCCTGAAAAACAGCTGCCAGCTGATTTCAAAGAAGGGGATCTCTCTTCCAAACAATGCCTCCCTCGCCCCATCTGTGTCCACAGAGGCAGATCCTCATCAATCTCAAGGTATGGGCCAGACTGTAGTTGTTAAAAACACTTTTAATGTTGTAGTGCTTATTTATATTATTTAATTCTGAACTTCATTTACTTTGAAATTTCTGTGAATGTTTTGTATGAAAAGGCAAGGGTAGGGTAGAATGTTGGTAGTCGAAAATGGATTCATCCATTTTCAGTTACTTCTTATGGGAAAACTTGATTTGGGACGCAACTGCCTCACCTCTCAATGCTCCCTCAGGAATGACTTAGCTCTGAGGTCTGGGGTTCTCCTGTACCATGTCCCAATAGGAACTTATTTTCTAAATCAATAAGCTCATCAGACATGTTCTGTCTTCATTAAGCTGGAAGTTTCTGGCATCACCTGTTGGTCTTCTTGAACTGAAAAGAGCACCCCCACGGGCATATCACTGTGCTGTAGAGCTAAATGCCTTCTCTGGTGAATCCATGTTGATCGGGGGCATTTTACTCTTTTGAGGAAATAACAGAAGATGAGCCCAGTTTATTGATTTCCAGGCCTGGATGCCAACGGGTCCAAACAATCAATGTTGTATCTTCTCCTGGGCAAAGCTTTCAAGTGGTGTTTAAGTCCAAATAGAACAATATTTTCACAATAATAGAGCAAAAGGAACTCAAGTTGGTTTTGCCAGAGCAGCTGGTTGCTCAGACCTTTCTCACAATGCATTTGCTTGACCCTAAAATAAAGTGACCAGATTTTAAGCGGGACACCATTGACTGGGAGTGGGGGCGAGGGGGAGGAGTTCTTGATTACAAATTTGGTCTATATGGAACAACAAAAATTTTGATAGAAAACAAAAATAGTATTGTAATATATTTATTTTAATTTTATTTATTTTTTATTTTTTGGGGGGGGGGGCATCAGTGCTCTCCAGTGGTGGGAGTAGGAGGCCCAGCCCCACTGCTGGAATTGCACCTCCCGCGCACAACCACTACACCACCGGGGCTCAGCCTATTTTAATTTTAAAATACCGCAGGACATTGTTAAATTGTTAAAAAGCGGGACATCTGGTCATATTATCCCAAAAGGCTGTTCCTGTGAGTCCTGGATCAAGAGCTCTTGTGATATGTCGCATGTACTTGGTAGTATGATTTGTGAAGCAAGAGATGTCTCCACTGCCTTTCCCCGCTCCTCCTCCTTTCTGAATTGCTCTCTGAAAATGTGCTATACTGCAGTCTTTAGTGCTAAGACAGAGCCTAGGAAATGAAGTAATTAAACTTCCTCTCATGCCCTTGAGGGGTACCTGTGTGTCATTAACTACATGACACTGAAATTTGGGATAGGGATACCTGCTAATGTCTGAAATATATATTTCTACTCTTAATGAAGCATTTCCATCTCTGCTTTACTTCATCATCTTGCCACACGGAAATCAGATCCCAACGTTTCCCTCAGGAGAAGGAAACACAGAAGAAAGGCAGCAGAGACAGGTCACTAACAGCATGTTCTGCCCACATGCCTGTCATGGGAGCGGGAACAGGAAAAGAGTGCACTGTAGAGTCTGACTCTGTGTTTGATGCTTGGCTGCCAGCAGCTTGTGTGCCCTCCCATGCCTCTCTATGTCCACAAGTAAGAAAATCCCCCACTCCCTCTTTCAGTCCTAGACCAAAGTTCAAACCAGAAAAGCATTGGCCCACAAGAGGGAACCCTCTCCCCAAACCCATTCCCGAACCCAATTTAAAAAATGCAAGCTAGTCACTCCTTTATCTCTCAAGCCATTTTTTTTAACTTGCCTGTGAGCCTGCGCTGCTCATCGCAGAAGCCCTCTTTGTGAGTGAAAAAGTACCCTCTTGTTGGCTGTCTGGCATCATCCATCTCAGTTGAGGGGTGGGGATGGGGGCGCGGGCAGCCATTGTCTCTACAGGAAGACCCAGCACCTTCCTTTGAGGTTGCTAAATATGCAATGATACCTCACTGAATCCTTTAAATACTCTTACATTAAGTCCTTTTTGCCCTTACCCCTAATATTTGTCCAAGTACTTGAAGAGCAATGTTGTCAAGTAATTCTTTGTACAGTGTTCACAATCATGTCAGGCATGGAGGTCCTGCGGGTTTCTGTTATTTACCTTTCATTCTCCCCCAGACTAAGCCTACACCCTGCTATACTCCACCTTCAGATTTCCCATTCACAGGAGCGAGCCATGGCACTGCCAAGACAGAACACTCTTTTGTTCTTTCTCAGGCCTCCTTGATGGGTCAACTTCATAATCATTTTAGGTTTTTCCAAACTGAAGTCCAGATGGTTTGCAAATTCTCAGAAGGGTCAACAACGCTAGCAGCCAGACTCTACCTGCATCTCTGTCTTTGGCCACTTCTATGACCATGTGGCCACTCTAAGGAATAGCACAATGGTTAGCACAGCCACGAAGAAAGCCCTGAAAACCAGTTGACATCCAAAACCTGCTGGGAAAAAAAACCCAGATCCATGCTCATGGACCTCATCCCAGAAGAGAACTGCTCCAGAGGCCACCCCAGGCTGCCATCTCTATGGACGCCAACTCTCACAGCTGGTTCCTGCAGCTGTTATCAGGCAAGTGCTTTAACTACTGCGCCAACAGAGCTCAACTGGACATCCAGCCTTGCTGTTTCTTGAAGCAAAGAGCTCAAATGTCTCTGAGTGAACTCATTTTTGAACATGAGCGAGGAGCTTTGAAATACCCAGTATGAAAGGCAACACACAGCCTCATGCCTCAAGTTGGAACAACATTTGTTGTACGGTGTATTGCTCTTCTATGAAAGTCCTTGAACCGATTGGATCAAAGAAGATTGGGCTTCATCATATCTACTTAAAATCAAAATAGCTGGCCAGTGTATCACTGACATTCTAATATAGCCGAGACCTCTGAGGGCATCTTGAGCAAGTCTGTAATTTACAGAACTGGAAACCAAACCGTGAAGAGATTAAGTGACTTGCTAAGGTAATACAACGACTTAGTGGCCACATGAAAGTCCAAATTGTACGGCTTACACTGCAGGACTCTTTAATTACAGTCTGTTGTTTTTGCTTACCCTGAATCCATGCCCTAAACCCCTTCTTTTGGTAACACTCCATTCTTCTGTGTGAAACAATGCCTTCTCTTTTCAGTCAATGCCCAATTAGACCTGACTCCTTCCCCAGCTCTAACAGTTGGTAAGTGACCCAGAGTATCAGAGGAAGGCCATTGACCGATATATACATGATGGGTTCAGTAGGCACAGTTGTGCAGTGATGATTATTATTTATTATAGGAAAGTCACGGAGAGACTGAAACAGAGAGAAATCATAAGAGTCAGACATCTGTTACATCATGGTAGCATGCTCATCTCCGCTGATGGGACCGTCCACGTGGAGAGACACTGAGTGGGGAAAGGGATTACATGAGGGAAAGAGACCAAGAGTGTCAGATGCTGAGGGGGCTCCAGAGAGGGAGATGAAGAGAGAGAGCCTCTAGCATGCCCAATCCTTATATACCCTTTGGAGCCATGCCAGGCCCCTAATTACAGGTAAGGACATAGGTCACAGGAAGGGGTTGTGTTATAGGAAGGGGAGGTATCAGGGTCCCACGTGCCAAGACCAGACCCCAGACTCCTGGATGTGGCTCAACAGGTTAGACTGGAGATCATTAACATGAGCATGTGAATCAGCCCACAGGCTTCAAAGGAAGGGGACCATCTTCCTAACAGCAGGGGAGTCAACTCTGTTGTGAGACACCCAAAGGCCTCAGATAACTGGAAGCTTCAGGGAGAATATCTAACTTGACTTCCAACTAAATGCTGGCAAATAATTTGCTTAATATTTTGTAGTACATAATTGTGGAAAAGTCCTGTCTTTGTCCCACACCAGTGCAGGCCCATGCAGAGTCAGAAGTTCTATTCTGGGCCTATGTTTGACATTGACAGTAAAAGCGTTCTTCTCCTTGCTCTCTGGTGAGTGCATAGACTGTGAGTTTGCAGCTGCTGGCAGCCACCTTGCAATGAAAGGGGCTGCTATCACTTATCTCCATCAAGACTTACGGCCTAAAAGATTCAACTCTGCCCTACAGCATCACGATGAGTCAGAATCAACCGGACAGCAGTGAGTCGGGGTTTTTTTGTTTGCTTCATTTTGTTTATTAACTGAAAGGTTCTTGGTTCAAACCCACCCCAAACTACCCAAAAGGAAAAGCCTGGTGATCTACTTCCAAAAGGTGGCAGGCTAGAAATTCCCACAGAGCACAGACTTTCACTACACTTGGGGCAGTCATGAGTCAGTCGGAACTCCATAGCCACTGCTTTGGTTGTCTAGATTTCAAGAGGTCACATCCTACCCAGGCTACCTGAGTCAAGGAAGTCCCCCTTTCTGCCCCTTCCTGTCTCTTCTTGTGGAAGTCTTAACTGATACGCTAGCTCATCCTATGTGATCTCGCTTTGTGAAGAAGAAAGAAACCACGGACATGCTTCCACCCCTTCTCCATTTTTAATCATTTGCTTTGATACAATGCTTTACAGTCTTAGGAAATCATATGTTCTCCTGCCTTTGTCTCAAAGGAAATGGTGGAATTAGTTATGAGTAGTGGACAATTGGAGAGCAGAAACCAGGACTAGCAGCTATTGTTCCACATCAATATAGAGGAGTAGTGGTAAATTCAGACCAGACTATAGCGTCGAAAAAACTTTGTAATTCCATAGAACATTATAAACGTCTCTTTTTAAAAACCTATATAAAGAAAGCTCATGCCCCCTATAGGGGCATGAGAAGATTGGACACTGGTGGCTAAAAAGTACTGTGGAGTTCTTTTTGAGGTGAAGAAAATGTCCTTAAATGGATCCTGGTGATGGTTGTACCAGTCTATAAAGATACTGAAAATCATCAGTGTGCACACTCTAAGTATATACATTGTATGGCATGGGAATTATCTCTCAATAGAGTAATTACCAAAAACAAAACAAAAACCAACCAACAACAAAAAAGACCCCAACTTGAGATTGTGCTTGCTCTTCCATAAGCTGCACACAATGCTTTATTCTTCAGAGGACAGTGGCTTTATAAAATTGTCTGAGCCCCGGCTGAGTCCCGGTGGCGTAGTGGTTGTGCGCGGGACTGCGGCCCACTGGGGCGGAGGTTCAATTCCAGCAGTGGGGCTGGGCCTCCTACTCCCACCACCGGAGAGCAGTGATGCCCGCCCCCCCCCCCAAAAAAAATTGTCTACAGAAAGTGAAGATACTTCAGGCTGGCTTCTAGCAGAGTTGCTTACAATTTACGGTATTTTGACTATGCATGTTCTAGAAGCCCTCATGGATTCGTGGTTACATGTTGGCCTGCTCCCTGCAAGGTCAGCACCTCAAAACTTTCACAAAGAGAAAGACTGGCTTTCTACTCCTGTAAAGAGCTCATCGTCTTAGACACTCACAGGTCATCTCCTTTAGGGTTCCCCCAAGTCAGAATTGCCTCAATGGCTATGAGTTTGTTGGTTTTTAAAGTTTGGATCAATGGTTTAGATGACTTTTCTTTGTAACTTCACTAGTGATGTCCTCTCTATAACTATTTTTGCTAAGGTGATGCTTCTGGACAAACCCTCCCCAAACAAAATTCACCATCATCAAGTAGATTCCAATCTGTGAGTTTCCAAGACTGTAACGGTTTACAGAAATTTAAAACCTCATCTCTCTACCCCAGAGTGGCTGGCAGTTTCACACTACTGACATGGCAGATAACTTACTACACCACTAGGGCTTTGACCTGGAGGAACCAAATGGGCATAGGATGAGTTGCTGTGACCTGGCCAGAGAGAGTTGTAGGAACTAATCCGGCTCCTTCTCTTTGGTGCTGAAAATAGGGTTTGGTGCTGAATGAGATCCACCAGGGTCAGACTGTGGAGATGTGGACGTAGAGTCCGTCTAATAACATGATCAGAGCTTCTAAGTACCCTTTCTGTTAGACACGTGACTGGGACGGCTTTAGTGTCCTACAACTTGTGAGGAGAATAAATGAATGAATGTCAGCTACCATAAATTTCGGTGTCACTGGCTTCATGATAGATTCCTCTGGCAGATACGTAACGCTTGACCAGAGAATGGGCCACTTATCCTGCTTCACTACAAGGGTCTCCAAGAGGGAGTTAGAGAAGAAAGGGGATAAGAAAACGACCCGGTCGTCAAGCCTTGTGTTGTGAGAAAGTTCAGGGCTGAACTTGGGCATTAGGAGCTGTGCCTCAGTTGTCTGTACCTAATACAACTCACGGCCATGGAATCTCGTTGGGCCCTTGTCTGCTCTGTAGGACAGAGGAGAACTGCCCCGGTGAGTCTCTGAAACGATAAAGCTCTATGGAAATAGAAAAGCTTCTCTTTCTTCCTTGCAGCAGCTGGGGTTTTAAGATTTGGACCTTGAGGGTAACTGCTCAACAGATAACCTCTCTACCCCCAGGCTCCATAGTCACTTTAAGATATCAATCAAGAAAATCTTTCATCAAATTTTACTCGTGAGAACAAGAATAATCTAAAGGTTGGGTGTCAATCCAATGTTACTGAGGATAGAGAAGTTCACAAGAGAATTTGAGAGGTGGTTGAATATTGTAACAAGAATGCCCTATAGCCATAGATTAGTCAAATACCCATATCTCAGACATGTCCTCACCAAGGCAGCACGGAAAGTGTTAGGTCATGTTTATTTACTTAGAACTTAGCCTAATGAAAATGGATGGTTCTAAACGCTGTTTGGAAAAGAATGGGGCCGGGGTGCCAGATCATCATTCTAGAGGATGACTGGCTCAAAGATGCAAAGGCTGGTGGAAATGGACCCCACAATGGTCTCTCTGCGCAGACCCAGACGTGTAGAGGCTCTGAGAATTTTAATATGAAAAGGGGAGAACTTGAAATCCAAGGAAGGTCAGCTCACATATAAGCCCTCACCTACAGATCAAGAAAGTGTAAAGAGAGAACTAAATGTTAAACCACAGAGAATTAAAAAAATACTAAAAACCTTCTCAGCTTGGAAAATGTTCTCACATAGATGTTTCTACCATATCTGAGGACCATAAAAGAGACCTTTACATCTTCCCATTCTTTATCATATTATGCTTCTAGCCTGTTCTCCCACTCTTAACATTCCACCTACTCCACTCCCCCCACACACAAGTGGCAACAATCCAATTGCTTCAGGAAGGAAAAAAATATATCTCCATAATCCTTAAAGCAAATACTGTTAACATAAAAGGATTATTAAAAAATAAATCCACTCTGTGTTCTCTTGACCTTGACAAAGTTACTAAAAAGAAGATGCCATTTCCTCTGAAGGGAAGGAATCTCTGCAGAGCAGTGGTGTCAAGAGTGGTAACTGTTCAGGCTAGGCTGAAGCTGGAGCTGAAAACCCAGCCTGTGAGTTTATGTCCAAATGGAAAGACTGTATTGGCCCGCAGAAGGGATGTACTATCATTGATCATGATACATCCAAGTGTTGGTGGTGTGGCACGGCACAAGAAGAGTGTCCTGGAAGGACTTGTGCTGGACAATGTTTCAGTGGCTATAACTTCATTCATGTGTATTTGCTGACCCCTCTGTGTGACCTTGGGAAGCGTGGAGTGCCTCGGTCAAGTGTGAAATGTCTCAAACCTGTTCTCTTGACTGGATGGCAATCTATAGTAGTAAAAATGACGATAATGAAGAACGCCATGGTTGGTAGATGGGCTCTATCAAGCTTCATCTTAAGATTTTAGCCTTGGGTAAGCTATCTACCATACGTGGTAGTTAGATTTTGTGTCAACTTGCGCTTGTCGAAGGGGGGAGTCCAATCTGTCTTTCAAGCCACAGCCTGATAATGCCTCTTGAGAGGTGTGGTCTTTTGTAAGAAAGACTCTGGAGACCCCCTACCTTCTCGCTCTCTTCGCCTTTCTGCTTGCTGGGGCTCTGTGCCTGTTTCTAGGAGTGGCCCCATTATGGGCCACTCAAGACTGAGAGCTACTGGTTCCCTGTCATATTTCCACACACTCTGGACTCCTGCAACTGTGCACCCACTGACGTGTGATGCTCCTCATCCCACTTCACCTTTCTGTATCATCAGCCTGCAGCTCTGTGCGTCGGAAGAGGGCTCTGGCTAGCATCAGCCCCTGGACTTCAGCTGGACTGAGCTGGGATGCCTTCTTGGTGGAAGCTCACTTCAGTTACCCTTCTCTTTCTTGAACATATAGGAGTGCCATTGGGTGTGGTTAGACAACCTGCCTAACATATCAATATGATAGACAAATTTACCAGAGTAATTAACAAACCATTGATTTATACATATGTATATATATTTAGTAATCATTTTATTAGAGACTCATACAACTGTTTTATCATAATCCATATATTCATCCATTGTGTCAAGCACATTTTACATTTGTTGCCATTATCATTCTCGACATTTGCTTTCTACTTGAGTTCTTGGTATCAGCTCCTCATTTTCCCCTCTCTCTCTGCCCCCCCCCACACGAACCTTTGATAATTTATAAATGATCGTTATTTTGTCATGTCTGACTCTGTCCGTCCGATGTCTCACTGAACCCACCCTTCTTTTGCGCTCTTCATTGGTCACTGTCCAGCTGCCATAATGCATATGAAGCAACTGCAAATGCCATGGCTTGGGTCAGGAGCGCCTTAATCCTCCAGGTGAAACTGCAGCTCTCTAACACTTTAAAGAGTTCTTGTGCGGGGGAAAGGTTTTCATTTTCACTGCCTTTCTACTTTACTAAGCACTATGTCCTTTTCCAGGGTCTGTTCTCTTCAAGTAATCAATACAAAAGTGAGATGAAGTCCTACCCGTCTTGTTTCGAAGGAGCATTCAGACTATACTTCTCAGACCAATTTGTTTACACTTCTCTTTAAGTCCACGGTACTTTCAATGTTCTTCACCAGCACCAGGATTCAAATGCATCGCCCCTTCTTTGGTCTTCCTTGTTCAGTGTTCAACTTTCATGCATATGAGACCATTCAAAATACCGTGTCTTGGGTCAAGTGCACCTTAGTCCTCAACCTGGCCTTTTTGCTCTTCCACCCTTTCAAGAGGTTTAGAGCAACAGGTCTACTCAACACAATGCAACATTTGATTTCCTGACTGCTGTTTCCATGAGCACTGATATCTGATCAAAAAAAGATGAAACTGTTGACACCTTCAGTCTTTCTTTGTTATCCTTATGTTACCGATTGGTTCAATTGTGAGGATTTTGATTTCCTTTATATTGAGTCATAATCCATACTGAAGGCTACAATCCTTGATCTTCATCAGCAGGTGCTTAAAGTCCTTCTGACTTTCAGCAAGCAAGGGTATGTCATCTGCACATCACAGGTTGTTAATAAGCCCCCATCCAATCCTGATTCTGCATCCTTCTTCATAAAATCCAATTTATTTGATGGTGCCCTCAATATTCAGATTGAGTGAATATGATGAGAGGACACAACCTTCAAGTACACCTTTCCTGGATCAAGGCTATGCAGTATCCCCTTGTTCTGTTCAGACAATAGTCTCTCGATCCATGTACAGGTTCCTCATGAACACGATGAAGTGTTCTGAAATCCACCTTCTTTTCAAGGCCATTCATAGTTTGGTGGAGTCCATACAGTCAGATGCCAATAAACACAAGTAAACATCTTTCTGGTATTTTCTGCTTGGGGTCATCTGTCTGTAGCAATGGTATCCCATACCCTCTTCTGAATCTGGCCTGAATTTCTGGCAGCTCCCTGTCCATATACAAATGCAACGTTGTTGAATTATTGTCAGCAAAATTTTACTTACAAATGATATTAAAGATATTCTTCTAGGACTTGAACATTCTGTTGGGTCACTTTTCTTTGGAATGGGTATGCATCAGTTGGCCAACAAGTTGTCTTACAAATTTCTTGGCATAGATGATTGAGTGCTTCCAGTGCCTTCTCAGCGAGTTGAAATATTTCCATTGGTCTTCTCTCAATTCTTCAAACCTTGTTTTTAGTTAATGCTTTCAACGCAGCTTGGACTTTTTACTTTGCCTCCTGAGCAGATGCTACCCCTTGAACTGGTTGAATGTTGACAAGTTCATGTTGGTACAGTGATCTATGCAGTGCTTTCATTTTCTTCTGATGCTTCCTCCATCATTCAACATTTCATCCATCAAATCCTCCTAATACGATAACTTGAGGCTTGAATTTTTCTTGGTCTTTTTGCAGCTTAAGAGACATTGAACATATCCTATGGTTTTTATTTTCTTACTCAAGGTCTGCACATTTTACTATCATACTTTGTCGTATGGAGCTGCTCTTTGAAATTTTCTGTTCAGCTCTTTCACTTTATCTCTTCTTACATGTGCTTTATTCTATGACCAAAAGAAAGTTTCAAAGTCTCTTCCGACATCCATTTTGATCTTTGTTTCTTTCCTATCATTTTAATAGCCATTTTCTTGCTTCATGTATGATGCTCTTGATAGCAGCCCATGGTTTATCAGGTCTTCTATCAGTAGTATTCTATGAAACAAATCTGTTCCTGAGATATTTTTGAAATTCAGGTGGGATGTACTCAGGTCATGGTTTGGCTCTTGAGGATTTGTTTTAATTTTCTGCAACCTTAACTTGAATGTTAGCTTACACATGAGCAATTGATCGTCTGCTCCATTGGACTCCTGGCCTCATTTTGACTGCTGATATTGAACTTCTCTATTTTCTCTTTCCACTAAACTCACTGCCATCAAGTGGATTCAGAGTCATAGTAACCCTGTAGGGCGGAGTAGAACTTTAACTCTTTACAAGAAGAGACAGTCTCATCTTTCCCATGTTGCAGCTTGTGGGTTCAAACCCCCAATCTTATGGTTAGCAGTTCAATGGATAACCCATTAAGCTACCAGAGTTCTCTTTCTACAGATGCAGTCAATTTGATTTCTGTTTATCAGAAATCCATGTGTACTGTTGCAATTTATGTTGTTGAAAAGAAATATATTTGCCATGAAAAAGTCATTGGTCGTGCAAAATCCCATCATGCTGTCTCCACCATATTTTTCTATCACAAAGGCCATATTTTCCATCTACTATTATTTCCTCTTCAGCTCCAACTTTTGAACTCCAACCACTAATAAATATCAGTGCACCTTCATTGTGTATCTCATAAATTTCATACTGAAGAAGTTGGTAAAATACTTTAAATTCTTCAGTACTGGGTTTAGATATTAGTTCACAAATCTGAATGACAGTTGTGTTGGATTTCCTTGTCTGCAAATAGATATTATCCTGTCACAGCTAATATTACACTTTGTTTGATCTTGAAATATCCTTCTTGACAGTGAATGTTTCATTTCTGTGAATGGCATTTGGCATTTCTGGACTAGTAAACCATAGGATGGTCTGATTTAAAATGGCCCATTCCAGTCAGCTCACTAATGCCTAGAAGATCAATTTTTAGGTGTCCCATTTCATTTTTGATACTTCTAACTTTCCTAGATTCATACTTCATACAGTCTACATTCCAATTACTATTAGAGATTTTAAATTGTCCTTAATTTGAGTCACAAGGAAGGTTTTGAAAGCTTTACTTCACCCAAGTCATTATGTTCTCCTCAACTGTGAGAGGAGAGCTGCAATTTGTGCTCTGTCATATTTTGAATGCCTTCGAACTCGAGGGGATCACCTTCTAGCACTCTATTTGAAAAAACTCTGATGCCAGCCACCTGGTGGTCAGTGTCTGACAATGTTCTGCTGCTGTTCATAGGCGGTCCATGGCTAATTCCTGGTAGTGGACACACTGTTCCTTTTTCATAGTCTGTGCTTAGTTTGGAAGCTCTGCTGAAAGCTGTTCACCTTGGGTGACCTTGCTGGTGTTGGAATGAGCGGTGACTTAGTCCCCAACATCACAACATGCAAGCTGCCACAGGACAACAAGCCAAGAGACAGGTGATAGACACCATACTTAGGGCTTTCCAAAGACTGTTGCCTAAACTTGAAAAGGACTTCTCCAATATATTGATAAGACTGACAACTTCCAGTTATGCAGGTATAAGCTAGAATGTCCTCTTCTCAGGGAAACTTTTCCTGGCTCCCATAGTGACCTTTCCTCCCATCCTTCGATCTTTACTACTTCATTTTTACTTCACAGCACTTAGGTTTTTGAAATTCTGCTCTCTCTGTGTTCAAACCCACTCCAGGTTCAAACCCAACCCCTTCTCATGTTGGGTTTTTTTCACCCTTCCATGAGCTCCATCTCCCACATGAAGGTTACAATATTCTCTTGGCAAACTCCCTGCTTCCGCTTGTTCCCTACAGCCCAGAAGCCAGGGGGTTTGGGGGAGGGTGCTTTTTTACATTCATAGCAATTTATGCTTCTTCCCTGCTCCAAGTGCTTCAAGTACTTTGCATGGCACTATGCAGTATCTTTGCCCCTACTAGGGCTACCAGGTCTTATTAGAGACAAGGTCATTGCTCAAGGCCAGGCAGACTTCCCGCTCCTTGTTGATTCCCTCTATGAAGCACACTAGCCTCTCTGCTAGTCACAAACGTCAAGGTACATGCTTTCCTCAGGGGTTTTGTAACTGCTGTTTCTCTGCTGAGAATGAAAACCTAGGCCAATGTCCCTACTTCTCTGACTCCCTTCTGGATGTGATTCGGTTTCCCACTCTTCCATGGCCTGAAGAGGAACTACAGGGTCCTTTCAGCTACAGAAGATACGTCAGTGTCTGCCAGGAATCCCCACTTCAGAATCTTTTATCCCATCCACTTCCCTGCTTCCATTTACAATGGGAGGATGCACGGACATTCTAGAACATGAATCCACAGCCAAACCTCAATATATGGACACAGAACTGGCTGGATAGAGGGCAAGGGCTGATGAGAAGAAGTCCGTGTCTTGTAAGTCAAAGGAGATAAAAATGACAGGTCTCCTAATTTGGGGAGCATGTGGAATTTTGGTCATGACACTTCACCTGCCCTTTGTTTACTGGGGGATAACATCCCTTGCTGTTTCACATGGGGCCAGTGTCTCATGTTTTAATTGGCTAAGAGAGGATGGCAAAGATCCAAAAGTTGGGCCTACAACCAGAACAATAAGTCCAGGTATTTACAAAACATATGCTCTAGCTTCTCTTGGAGTTTAGATGCAAAGATAGATGACTTCTTATCTTGTACTCTTCTCCCTGCTTTTTATTCTTCCATAGAAATAACCATAAGTGAAAAAAAATGTAAATAAAAAGGGCTGAGCCTCGGTGGCATAGTGGTTGTGTGCGGGACTGCGGCCCACTGGGTTGGAGGTTCAAATCCAGCAGCAAGGCTGGGCCTCCTACTCCTACCACCAGAGGGCAGTGATGCCTAAAAAAAAAATAAAAAGAAAAAAAGAAATAACCATAAGTGAGCAAGACTTATTTGCTTACTTATGTATGCACTGCCTTCAACTCACAGGGTATAAAATCTATAAGATCATGGTTCTACATGTTTTACCCCCACCCTCATCTTCAGTGTAGGACCCCAGACGGCTACAATTTGGGCTGATGCTGCAA
The DNA here is from genome assembly GCA_004026705.1 of Nesogale talazaci. Taxonomy (NCBI): domain Eukaryota; kingdom Metazoa; phylum Chordata; class Mammalia; order Afrosoricida; family Tenrecidae; genus Nesogale; species Nesogale talazaci. The sequence continues at coordinate 75,558 of PVJH01004071.1, read as the reverse complement.
GCTCTGGCTATCGCATCTACCAGCTTCTGCAAAGGAGAAAGATAAGATTTTGCACTCCCATAAAGATGAGCCACCTCAGACTAAGAATGGCAGTGGAAGTCACATGGGTCCCTACATGGATTAAGCCTGTAGTCATGCCATTAAACAGGGATGCGAAGAGTGCTGTTCATAGACAAAGTGAATTGGAAAGTGGATTACTGCAGATAACAACTTGATGAAAATTTAACATCTTACCATGTGTTCTCCCTTTCAACTCATTTTATATTTTTCTTAGTTTTTATTGCTTCTTTCTAGTTCCTCTTGAAATGAGATTTTTTTTATTGGCTTAATTTATTGTGGATATGGGCTTTGTTTATTTCTTTCTCTTCTTCTTGTATGATTTTTTTGGGGGGGCATCACTCTCTCCAGTGGTGGGAGTAGGAGGCCCAGCCCCACTGCTGGAATTGAACCTCTGTCCCAGTGGGCCGCAGTCCCGCGCACAACCACTACGCCACCGGGGCTCAGCCCCTTGTATGATTTTTTTATATAGTCAATCCAGGATAGGTAAAGTAATAGAGTCAGCAACTAGATCAGTGGCTCCATGGGGTTATGCCAGGGAAGTCTGGGGAGGACAGAAGACGCTAATAACCATGGGTGCAAGAAGGAAGTCAGTGTTCCACAATTGATTGTGGCAGTGACTATGCAAAAATTTTAGGGGTACTTGTACCACTGATCTATATGATATGTGAATTATATAGAAATAAAAATACATGTATATTTTTAAAAGATTAGAAGCCTTGGCAACCCACAGGGGCCATTCTCCTTTGCCCGATAGGGTCATACTTGGTTCTTAGTAAATATTTCTATAGAAACACTGAAATTATACTTCTTTTTATCCCTCTCCCAACTAGAACGTAAGCTTCCAGAGAGCAGAGGTTTCATTTCTCTTGCTCACAATTGTGTCTCCATAGGCCAGTGACCAGAACTGTTCTTGGCTTGTGTTAAAACTTCAGGAAATATTTGTTAAATGAACAAAGGAATCAGCTGACTGAGTACAGGACTTAGTGATCGTTGGCTATTTCTATGCTTCTTTGGAGGCATAGTCAGTTCTGTTTAGATGAGTTTTGAATGTGTCAGGGTTGAGGAAGTCTGTAAGACTACCTCTAAGAAATTGCTGGTAATCAAAAGATGAGGCATTTGATAGTGATCTGGAAGTCCCACCATTATGAATGCTGGAGAGTCTATGAAAAAGAAGTTTGTTCAAGGTGAGCGATTAGCTGCAAACTGGTCTGGCCTGTTGGACCTCTGAGTGAGACATGGAAGCTATTTCCCTTGCCAACTAGAGCTATCTGGGAAGGTGCGCATTTGTACTAACAGCAGAGGGTCAGAGTGGACTCACACTGTCCTTCTATATATAGACGGGCAGCCAAATAGTGAACCAGGGCAGTGACTATGTCTCGAACTAGGCTCCACACTCAGATAAAATATCCATAATTTTTACAAGATCCCTAATGATTTTTATAGATTCTCCTAGATCTTCCATCGATGTAAAAACCTAAGGGGGCTCTTGTTGAGATGTAGATTAAAAAAAAAAACTATTCAGGATATCTGAGGTAGAAAGGCAAAATGGAGGTCCACAAATATAAGTTCCCATATTGTTCCTGCTTTCAAATTTGGAATTTATTTTCTCAATCCTTGGATCACATAGACTAGTGTGCTTCTTCCACGTGAACTTAGCGGACACCTCCCTTCGATGGCCTCTTGTTTGAAGACAAGTCTTTAAGACCCCAGGCGAGATTCCTTCTGCCAGCCAAGCACCGTCTGGTTTCTTCACCACTGTTTGCTATCATGCCCAGAGTCTCAGTGGTCTCTCCACTAGGCGAGAAGATGCGGTTGTTTTTGTCTTCATGTCAAGAGGGTTGAAACCAAGAGCTCACCGATCTCAAGGAAAAAGAGGCAACCTTCCTAGAGTCAGGGACTGTGATGGACCCAGCTCTAACTGTCATCAAGTCCGACACAGCTCCTCCCAACCCTATCAGACAGAGGAGAACAGCCCTTTGGTGTTTTTTTGAAATTTCAAATCTCCACATGAGTAGACAGCCTCACCTTTATCCTGCAAAGCAGTCGGTGAATTCAAACTTGACCTTGTGATTTGTAGCACCATGTGTAATGCACTACTCACCAGCAGCACTCATGTAATGGGCTGAGTGGGGAAAAGAAACCCTGGATGGAAATGATAGGAACTAAACACCACCCAAGAACTAACTGCTAGCGAGTCGTTCATCTCACAATCCGTGATGGCATTCTTGGTCTCCCAGTTAGAGATTACTCAGTCCCTGGTTTGTGCCACTTTCTTTCCATGACTGCTTCAAAGCAAAGCTCACCCACCACGATCGCCTCTGTAGAAGCCAAGCTGCGTTCTCCCTGTCCCTTTTCTGAAGACAAAGAGCTCATGGGGCCCAGGCAACAATGTTTTCAGATGATCCAGCCAACATTTCTCCAGGGTCTCTCCAGCCTGCCATGGTTTCTTACAACCCAAGCAGCGAGAGCATGAAAGGAACGTCTGGTGGGAGCTGACAAGATAATTTAATAGAAGTTCAACCAACAAATAGGATGTGTGTTCAAGGAAGACAAAAAGAGTCGAGATCCTCTAAAAAATCAAATGCACAATAATGGGAAAGGTCGGAAGCAAAAGCCAAAATTCACTCTCACAGAAAATAAATGCTGATAAGATCAACATGATGTCAGCAGCTTTTGTTGAGCTGTCTTCCTTGGGAGGGGTAAGGTCTTTTCCAGTTTCAAATGAAACATTGTCCCCGGTCCCTTTAATTCTAAAGGGCAAATCAGCCTGCCTTCTGTAACTTTCCTGGAATCTGTTACTAGATGCTTCAAAGTGATCCTGGAGAAATGCAATTAAAATATAATGAGATTTTTCCCCATGAACTTTTTGAAGATTCCTCATGTTAATATGAGAACTTCATTCCAGGTTTACCTAATCCATGTTTTTAAATATCACTTTTAAAATCCTCAGCTGATAGAATATGAAAGAGCTAATATTGATAAATACATATACATCCCTTCCAAATAAATACAGAAAATATGTGTAAAAACACTGATTATTCTTGCCAATTGGAATGAGTTTTCCTTTCCCTTTTAAAGAGTTCAGCTTTCTCCAAGGATGAAAATTAAAGGCAATGTCTTACAACATGGTGACCCAGGGGGAGGGAGGAGAGAAAAGCGGAGCTGATACCATGGAATCCAGCAGAAAGAAATTGTTTTAGAAATGTTAATGGCAGCATATATACAAGTGTGCCTGATGCCACTGAATGATGGGTTACTATAAGATTTGTAGGAGCCCCCCCTCCAATGATTTAAAAAAATAACGACAGAAAAGTCCTCCATAAAAATCAGTTGTGATCGGTTCTCCTTTGTTCCTTCCACCTTCCCCTTCCATCCTGGTATGGTTACTCTCGATATTGGTCTGAGGAGTTTATCTGTCCTGTATTCCCAGCTATGATCTGTACCCATATACATCCTCTGGTCTAGCCAGATTTGTAAGGTAAAATTAGGGTCATGATAGCTGGGGTGAGGAAGCACTAAGAACCAGAGGAAAAATGTATGTTTCATCAGTGCTACACTACACCCCGACTGGCCCACATTTCCCCATGACCCTCTGTAAGGGGTTGTCCAATTACCTCCACCGCACACTCCTCCTCCTCTCCCCCATTCACACTGATACGATTTTTTGTTCTGGTTCTTTGATGTGTAATACCTGATCCCAAGGACACCTTGTTATCACACTGGCTGCTGTGCTTCTTCCATGTGGACTTTGTTGCTTCTCAGCTAGATGGCTGCTTGTTTCTCATCAAGCCCTTAAGACCCCAGATGCTAGATCTTTGGGTAGCCGGGCACCATCACCTTCCTTCACCACATTTTCTTATGCACACATTTGTCTTCAGTGATCGTGTCGGGAAGGTGAGCATCTCAGTATTGTGTTGAGGGAGTACTTTGTGTAGAGGCCTAATGATATCTTGTTTCTTAACATATAAATATATACATAGATCTATTTCCCTGTCACATATAAATGTATTTATATCTCTACATTTCTGTACCTATACCTCTATAATGCCCTTTGCCTCCTAGTTCTTTCCTCTATCTCCCTGTACTTTCTTCTTGTCCCACTATCATGCTCAGCCTTCATCTGGGTTTCAGTAATTCCTCTCAGCTTTATTACACTCAATCAAGTCCTACCAAGCCTCTTACACCCGCCTCACCACTGATTATGGATCACTTGTTATTCCCTTGTCCCTGGATTTGTTAACACCAATTCCTTTCTGTGGGTAAGGAAGCACGCAGGGAAGTGGTCACTAGCATGCACACAGACTCCCGAGATCAGGCTCTGATGGCACAGATGTAACTTTATTAAAATTTTTGCGAGGCTTATATATGCTTTATTAACCAATCAAATAACTTTTTTCACCTTCTTCCTTGACATCCTTATTAGGTTACAAGTTTGCAACATGAAAAATGATAGGCCCACACTGTGGGCTATGTAAATGAGGTGGTGTTGGCTGAGCCAACCCATCCAATTGTCTTATAGGACTAATTCATCCAATCACATTACAGGACCAACCCACCCAGTTGCATTTCAGGATCTTAGCTGTACTATGGGGAAGCTAGAAGCATTCTGATAGGCTGCATTTCAGAGGTCAAGGTGGAAGCTTTTCTGGTGAGCTGGCCTGGGGTCCTATCTGTCTCAGGCCTGGTTTCCAGGAGCCATGGAAGTGTAGGATATCCAGCAGCTTTGACCTCACTCAAGACTGGAATTTTCCAGAAAACATGGAAGCATGGTTGAGCTACCTAAGGGTGCTGATATTCAGTGACTTCAAGGCCACTCCAGGAGACACAGCGGTGTCCTGCACTTTCTACGCCTTTCCCCCAGATCCATAGGTCCTGCCAGGAATGTCCCCATATCTTTCCCCTGCCTCCCCCCCAACACACCCCTGTAACTTTGTAACTGTCAATGCTATTGTTTCCCCCACCCATCCACCCAGGTTATTTATCCCACCTATTTTATCTAGATAGACCTGCAGAGATGATAATATGCACAAAACAAGACAGAACAAAACAACAACAACAAAATAACAACAACAAGAAAAACCTATGACACACACCAAAAAGAAAATCCTGTAAACAGTTCAAGGTCTGTTTGTTGACCTTAAGGCATGTTTTCCAGTCAAGTCTGATGAGGTACTATGCCCTAGCCTATTTTTGGTACTTTCTCGGGACTTCCTTGCTCTGCTCCCCTTGCCTCACTGCTCCCCTGCTGTTTGACTGGGCACCCTTATTGTTTGGCCTCTGTGCGGCAGGGTCAGATCACATGCAATTCTCACACTGTCTCCAGTGTTGTCGCCTATAGGACTATGGTTCAGTGAGTGATGTCGTGTCTCATAGTGGGACAGCCCTATGGTCCTCCCCGTGCACTGAGCAGGGATATTATCCTCAAGGCTTGGTAGGTCAGCATGTGCTTCACTCTCTCTTCCTCCCCCTTCATTTGCTTCCATGTACTCTGATCAGACATGTCTCTCCCTGAACTGTAGCTTCAGTGCTGTCCTTTGAAGTAAATTCTTCTGGGGGGGAGGGGCAGCTAGTTGGGATTGGGGCTGGCCCCTCAGACCTTTCTACTGCTTCCCTTCTTCATGCCATCTTGTTGCATTTACATCTTGGAGCACCAGGTTGAAGTCCAGTCCCTCTTTCCCTGTGGAGATATAAACAGTTCCCTCCCCTTGGGTGGGTTAGTGCCCTGTTCCCCTACTACTCATCTCTTTTTCTATTTCTCCCTTCCATTTTAGTTGGCTACCATATGTATCCCTGAATTTGGTCTGGCCCTCTTTTTTTCAATGACCTCCTTTACCCAGCATGATGTCCTGGTCTCTCCAGAGAACATGTCCTAGAATATTGGAGATGAAATCGCACCATCATCGCTTCTAAGAAGCATTCTGACTTAAACTCTTCTAAGACAGATTTGCAGTCCATGGTGTTTTCAGTATTCTTTATCAATCTTATAATTCAAATGCATCAGTCCTTCAATCTCCCTTGTTCACTGTCCAAACTTTGCAAACACAGGAGAGCAGTACCATGCCTTGGTTCAGGGGTCCTGCAGTCCTCAGCACTTTAAATAGATCCTGTGCAGCAGATTTATCCTATGCAATAGCATATAATTTTATTGATGGTAATATATCATATGGTAACTAAACCGAAAATTAGAATTAAACTCTAGAATCTGGATTCCTATAGTCCATAGAGTTGAGGTGATTACCTAAAGCAATGCTCTGAGATCTTCTTTTGAACTCTGAGCCCTGGAAAACGTTGAGCCTTGGTTTTATAGAGTTCCATTTACATTACACAATACTCTAACAAGTAGCTTAATAAGACTAAGCCTGAAGCATTGGACTTCTTAGAAATTTATCTGTGCGCCATCAGTGTTAAGAGACAGAAACTTCAAGGTCAGCATGAAAGCTGTGTTTTAGAATAAACTGTTACCATAGAAACACTGTCCCCATTTCCATGGCATTATCGATAACATGGAGTATAAGCATCTCTAGAAGTTCTTTAATATTTAGAATATTTTTACTCCTCCCATCTTGAAATGTTACGCAGATTTAGAAATCACATAATAAATAAACTTCAATCAATTCTTAATGATTGGTCAAATTTGAATTTTGTGCTAATGGTATCCAAAGTAAGTAAATACGGTGACATTTGAGTAGTCATGAAGGAAGCAAGGAAGAAATCACATGGGCATCTGGAAGAAACACATTTTCTCTAAAGGGCACAGTAACTGCAAAGGCAAGATTGTGCCTGGAGTGTTGGAGGGAGCGTATAGAGTCCATTGTGTTTAGATGGGAGAATCACAGGGATCCAGTGGGGGAGATGCTGCTGGTCTCTGTAAGAATACTGGCTTTTGTCCAAATGATAAGGGATATCATTAGACACCTTGGAGTAGTATGACATTACATGCTAGAACTGTCACTCTGTTGCTGTGTTCAGGCCAGATTGAACGGGAAATCAGAGAGACCTATTGGAAGTCTTATAACTTGCATTAGAGCTTAACTTCTGAGTACAAGGTTTGCAAAGGGTTACGGTTTTCTGTGAGAGCCCTAAATCTATTTTTGAGTCTCCTCAAACCGTATAAACTCTTGTATAAGTCAAGTTTTTTGACACATGTTTCATGCAGTTTTTGTGGTAGAATTAGGTGCCTCAGCTGATTATTGGGTCAGCTTATATTCAAGTATATACAGTAGATTCAGCCCTCCATGGGATCCTTTCTGACCACTGACCAGCAATGCTAAAAGTTTGGCTTTCTGGCAGAGTATATCTGAAAAAAGATTGCTACCACTCTCCTAGTCATCTCAGAGAGGCAGCCCATCCCTTAGGGACTCACCCAAGGGTGTCTTTGATGGAAATTGGGGTGCTAGGATCCAATTAGTCATGCACCCTACCCTGATTGCCATGTTTGGCAAGCCCTGAACATTCCTGTCGACTTTTCTATCTGTAATCACAGTCTCTTTCCCACTGGCAACTATGAGGATCTGCCACCAGGTATGGTTTTGTGGCAGTGTCCTTTGTTTTCCACAAGTGACCATGTTTCCATTACTCCCTGGACACCAATGGCCTTGTGCTGATGGTCTCTCTCACACGGATGACTTGTCTTTGTGGTTTTTAAGACTTCATAAGTGAATGTCTCTCTGGCTATTATATTTGTATTGGAGGTCCCTTTTCTCCTCTGGAACACATTGCAATCACCTGAGTGAGAGCTGAAAGCAGCGTGAAGAACGCAGCAGCAAGGTACAGCTGAGAGGGGAGGGGTCTCTGCATGTATTTTGAGGCTTGAAGGAATAAAATGTATTGACAGATTGGACAAAGGAGAGGAAAGAAGGAAATAACTCACAAAGGATGCAAATGTTTTGGGCGGATCAACTAAAAGAATAAAATTGCCAGTAATAAAAATAAAAAACCTGGAGGAGAAGCTGGTAATGGTGGGGAATTCAGGATATGGTTTAAGCTTGTAAATGGCTATGTGCAGTAGAGAATGTCAAGGTGGTTACTTCCCAGACGGCCCTATTCATACATGGAGTCAGGCATGAGGGTGGACCTATTTATTTCTAGGGGAAAACCTGTCATTGAACCCTACTACCTATTATGATTGCTCCATCAGTTTCAGAAATCACCCAATTGTGACCTCAGAGTCTTAGAAAAACTATAACTAGAATGCTACTTAGCAGTATGGTTGGTGCGGTGTAAATTCACTTACTTTGAACACATCATCAGGAAAGATCAATAGCCAGAAAAGAACATCCTGTTTGGCAGAGAGTCAATGAAAATGGGGGACACTTAAAGGAGATGGAGTGACACAAGAGCTGCCAGAGTGGACTCAGACATACCGGAGATGAAGGCAATGGTGCTGGAAAAGGCAACCATTTGTTGCTATGCACCAGGTCACTCGGAGGCTCAGTTAACTTGCGGACAGTAGACAACACATTCCTTAGGATCCAATAGAACCTCTCCATCATGTGGGGGCTCCGACTTAAGTAGGCAGCCCCTCTGTAATTAGTCTGTCTGGTCTAGCAGGGTGGCAGCTTACCAGCAGAGAGTAATTTGGGGTTAGGCCAGGTGGGTTTTGTTGTCAACACATGACTCTTTGTTTCTCAGGAGTTTCTGTTTATTGATATATTTAAGGAACCCTGGTGCACAGTGGATCAGTGCTTGGCTACGAACCAAGACGTGAGCCTAACGAGCTCAAATCCAACCATGGAATATGCTTCTATAAAGATTAAATCCGAAAGGACACCAGGGGCAGTTTTATTCTGTAACATGGGGTTGCTAAAACAACAAATAATGGATCTCTTAATTGTTAGGGCCTGAGCCATCCTTGCCAGTAAAGAGATTTCATAGTTGTCCAGAGGCTGCTGAAAGACTATTGAGTGGTCCCAAGACACAGCTCAGCCTCCCAGGATTTGCTAAATGATCATGCGGCAGATGCCAGTCCAACATCCTAGGTGACAGCGAAGCTTTGGCCGTGACAGCATCTTCTAATAGCAGTAGCACTTGGCCCGGTAAACTCTCAGTGGGCCATTTAAGCCTCTGTCACGAGGGCTTCTCTTTTCCTAGTCTTCCCCCTTTGTCTTTTTCCCCTATAACACTCTGCAAATGATCACTGGCCATAGGGTGAGAGGTCACACTTACTCTCATGGTGAGACTTCAATGCTTTCTTCTGTAGGGAGTTTCCATCTCTGTTCCCATAACAGTGTCTCTGTCCCCTCCTTCTCAGTGCTAGTCCTGTGCCCCCTGTCCTCCAAGGCAATTGAACTCCTGACTCCTAAAACAAACCCATGGTCATCTAAACATTTCCAATGCACAGGGAAACTAAGGACAGAAAAGAAATACACATTGATTTTTCAAGGCTGTTAACCTTCTGCAAGTAGATTTGAATACTTAACCTCAGCCCCACCAGGGATTCTAGTTCAAATTCAATTTAGCGACACAGCAATGCACTGACAACACAACGTGGTTGCTGTGCATAAAGTGCACTAGGCTGAATTCAAATCCAGCTCCCTATGTAGACAGCGAGGTTACTGCCACAGAACCAAAAAGAACTTCCCTCTCCTCTCAGCACATTTATAGGGCAATGTTTTGTTTTACTTTCTCCCTGAATATGTTGCATCCTGTTGTGTATGCTCCTTACATATATGTGGTAGGCTGATGTTTCTAATCTGTCCGTTTTAATGGAAAATATCTAAGCAAAATCAAGAGCCCGGGTGGCACAGAGGTTTAACACTCAGCTACTAAAGGAAAAGTCATGGTTCAAAACCTCCAGCTAGGGAGAAACGCCACCATCTGTTTCCATAAAGATGTATACAGCCTTAGAAACCCTGTGGGACAGGTCCACTCTGTCCAGTGGAGTTGCTTTGATTTAGAATCAACTCAGTAGCTGTGGGTTCTTTTGTCTTTAGTCAGAGGAAATCATGCCTTGTCCATCCATGTGCCATGCAGAGTTGGCCAGTGCTCCGATGAAGACATCTGCAGTGTCCAACATGCTCTGATCATCTGATATTGCAGCCCGAGGGTTCCCGGCTTCTACTGGGGAATGCCAGTTCCCTGCTTCCACCTATTGGAATGCAGTTGCCTAAAGTACCCAACATCCACACAGAAGATAGAAGATAGAAAGAATTCAGGCAAATGTCCATCAGTAGAAGGCAAAGGCTAATCACTGCTAAAAAAGAAAGACAAAGAAACAAGGAAGCACCTCATGATGAGGTGCTACTGGATACCCTCATGCTGAGTGAAAGTCGTCAACCACAAAAGGACAAGTACATGAGACCATTGTTATAAGAGAAAATTTGTAAATAAACAAATGAGATAAAGACATCCATAGCAAAGGGCACAGACTTTGCAGACTACCAAGGGGAGAGGGAAGGGCAATGAGTCAGGGTACTCGATGAGTTTGGAGTTTTTTGGAACCTGTGGATGGGTGGAAAACTAGGTATAAGGGAAGATAGTAATTCACAAGAGGGAGGAGAGACATCCATCCAGGCCTGGGTAAAAGATAAACTCCTTGGAAGTTGATTTTTAGTTTAAACTGAAGGATATAAAGTTGATGCCACCAAGTGTAAATCACAACCTAATTTACAATAAAAATGGAAAGAAAATACCTTACATCCAGTATCAAGCATTGAAATGTCTACTCCATGAAATCATTGGCATTTGAGAGTGAACAGTTCTATGAGGAGCTCATTATTATCACAGAGGAAATTATTCTAACTAGACCTCAAGAGTCAATTTGGAGAAAGATCAGAGGTGAAACAATTCTTTTGTTATTGATCTCAAACTCAAGCTGCCAAATACAAGTGCAAAACCACGTAGCCAGAAATAAGACTAAAGCACTGTTAGCAATCGGTCTGCCAAGATAATAACCGCTCTTAAAACCCCCAGCAAAGACAGTCTCCAGGCCTGCTGAGTCTTTCTTTGGATGCCTCTCCCAGGTTTTCAATGACGGAAAGGTCAAGACACTCCAGTTCCTGGAATTCTAAGGACAGAAGGAAGATTCTGCCTTGGATACAGTTCACATCAGGTCAAAGCACCTTCAACTTATTTTATTTTCAGATGTAGGGTCTACTTCGGCTGGGTGAAGGGAGGGGAACATGTATTGCAGTAGGCGGGAATTAACTGCTTATCTGGCTGAATGATGAATGAAAACAGTAATAAGTAGGATCGGGGCCACTCTGCTCAGTAGAGTATTATTAGCTTCTGAGCACTTGGATAGAAGGCTCTCATTTAAAACGGGAACCAGAAAGTCCTTTTGAATCTTGACATAAATGCACTGAGTGCTTTCTGAACATTAGCCAGCAATGTAAGAAATCTTTTCTTTCTGGCAGTGTGAAAATGGGTATAACAACTATCCCAACAAGCTGAAGGAGGAAGGACTTGTCTGGGCATGTCCTTAATACAAATCAGGGTAGCAGGGACACAGGTCATGAGTCTGACCCTGCTCAGAGTAGCTAGAGAGCCCCAGAACCAAACCCATTAACTTTTCTCATCTGAAATAGTGTAAGTCTCTGAAACATGGTCTCTATAACCTGGTCTTTTTCCTGTGTCCTTAGTCCCATTTATGACAGTGATTAATTGAGTTGTAAGTGCTTTATGATTTTGTGGCCATTTCCTTTTCTTCCGAGGTTTTATATAATCAGTCACATGGCTGTAAACCTTTGGACATGCTGGTGACCTCCTGCTGCTGGTTCCCTTCATCTGGATGATTTGCCTTTGCTCTGTTGAAGACTTGAAAAAGGATCTCTTCAAAATGCTTTAAGTTGGGGCTCCCTTTCCTCCTAGGACAGCAATCTGAGTGAGGGTAGTGCTGTAGTGGAATTGGAATAAAAAGTGATGAAGATGCTAAGTACATAACAAAAAGAAATAGACCAATAAGGGGGGACAGACGTAGGGTCTTGCTACACAAAGTAGGGTCCCCACATGAGGACTAGATCAACTGTGAATTTGCAGGGTCTCAAGGCTCTCCCCTGGACTTTCTCAATCAGAATCTGCATATTAACAAAATCCCCCAGTGATGCCTCTTCGCAACACAGTTTGAGGAGCATTGTTTGGGGCTCCACTCGGAATTAAAACCAAACTCACTGCTCTCAGTGACCCTATAGGACAGGGTAGAACTGACAAGTCACTGAGATTAGGGATAAAGGGGTTTGTCTTCTCAAATTCCTATGCTAAACAAAAATTATCTTTCCATGCCACAATACAGGGATTGGAGAGAACTCAGGCACACAAATTAGAAACCTATGAAAAAATCCAAACTGAACATGCTCAGACCACGTCACTTAGGTCAAGGTGGGAGGTCCACGTGGACCACAAAGTAAACACCAGCAACAGGACATCACACAGGTGCGCCTAAACTCAGCCAATAACATTGGCCAGTACCCTCAACCATGTCTTCCCAGACAGTGGGGATCAAAGGAGATAAATAACACAGGCTGAGAGCAGGGCTGGTGGTCTCTTCTCTTGTTTGGGTGTGAGATCCCGCCCACATGCGGTGCGCCCACACCGGCATGTCCCTCACAGCCCACTCACGCTCTCGGTTCCTGCTCTTGGCTCGGCCCACTGGTTCCACACTCCTGTTCCGGTATTCCTGCCATGTTTTTTTCCCACGCTCCCCCAAAAGGGCTATGTTCAGTCACGAACTTTCCCATGACCACCTTGCACCCTTTCCAGGGATAATATGTATTTTCAGAGACTGTAATACCTGAAACTTCCCTTCCCCTCATGAAAGTTACTTGGATTTACAAAAGTGCTTCTGCAGTGTGAATTCTTTTAGGGTTGAGAAGCAAGAACCAAGATAAACCAACCCCCAAACCTAACAGAACTGTCCCGGTGAATTTTGAAGTCTGTAATGCTTTACAGGAGTAGAAATCCCGTTCTGTCTTCTGAAGCTCAGGGGACCATTTGAACTGCTGACTTTGCACTATAGAGAACCTTGACTCCCACCCAATGAGCCATCATGGCTCCTTGACAGTGGCCAGAGAGTCTGATCTAGAGACTATTCCTGGGCAAAAGGCCCCAAAATGTACTTTCTCTCATCCAGATTCCTTTTGTTGTAGTTCTTAGATGCCAGGAAGCATACTGTGACTCACCTCAAACCCAGGTGCAGAAGACCAGAAGTGCCCAAGAGGCTTTTCAAGGATGACTTCTTCTGAGTCCTGCTTTCCGGTGCTACCAGGTAAGTTCTGACTCACAGCACCTCTGTGTACAATAGACCAAAAGACTGTTTGATCCTGCATCATCTTCACAATTGCTAGTCAGTGGAAGCCCGCTGCTACAGCCACTGAGTTACTTTCTTGTAGAGTGTGGCAGGTCGGGTTGACCAAAGAAACAAATCCATGGACATCCAAGTATGTATAAGAGGGAGCTTTATATCAAGAAGTGTTCTATATCAGGAAAACATCCCAGCCCTGTACAGATCAAATCCATAAATCTGGTAATAGTCCATGCATCTGATACTAGTCCATAAATCCCTCTTCAAATCCACACAGCTACATGTAGTGATGCACGGTGCAGGAAGATCACAGGTAAGCCTGCCTAACCTTGTGGATTCAATGTGGTGGAAGCATCCCCAGCGCTCTGACTGCCATCAGCATGGCTTGAAGTGCCATGTTACCAGGACGGTGAAGCAGAGAGAGGGTTCTCAGGTCTCTGCAAGCCTCCACATAGCTTGTCAACAGGAAGATGAAGTGAGAGAGAGAGTGTGTGTGTCCTAATTTCAGAAAGAGAAGAAGTTCCCAGAATCCTCATGAGAAGGCCATGCCCAGAAGGTGGCATGATCAGGCTGTGACCTGATTGACTGGCTAGATTCCACCCCTATTTATCAAGTTGACGTGAAATTATGCAACTAGCCCCTTGGGGATCTGTAAAATGCTACCCTGGTGGCACTGTGAACTAGGCCCTAGGCTTCATGTTCAGGTGGTGTCAGCATTGAGTTCAAGCCTCCCAGTCACTCAAAGGGAGAAAGATGAGGTTGTCTATAAAGATTAGTCTCAGAATTGGCTCAATGGGGTTGGTATTTGGAGGCTTTAATTGGATTGTTATGTGAATTCAATGCACCAGGGCATGTATTGTGGTAATATACCTATTCAGTAAAAGGTCTAACATGACATCACTGCCAACAGAAGTCACAGGGGTGAGAGGCCTGGCACACAGGTGTAGTGATTGTATGAGGGGCTCAGGTAAAGATGAGATCCCACACTGGATATTAGCAAACTCAGATACAATTAGAGCTGTAACCAACTATTTCGAAAGTACCTTACAAAACACCTAGACTATGACCGAAGCCAATGTAAGATAAACACATAGCACTTACAAGCAGGAAAAATATTGAGCACTAAAGGAAATACATAAATAAACAACATGTGGTATTTACATAATCTTGTGTCAACTTGATAGAGTGAAGAGGTGAATACAAGTCTGTCAAACAGGACACAGCATGATGATGCTATCTTATGAGCGTGGCCTTCTCAAGAGGCCTCTGGGAGCTTCCTTCCTTTCTCCCTAGAGGCTGGATGCTCTCTCTCTCTCTCTCTGCTTCACATTCCTGTCGACAAGCCATTGCAGCCAGAGTCCTGGAAATGCATCCACTGCCACTGGATACACAAGGTTTTGTACCACCAGCCTGTGATCTCCCAATAGTTTGCATCACTGCATTTAACCGCATGCGTCTAAAGAGTGATTTATGGATTAGTGTTGGATTTATAGGCAACTATTGGGCTTAAGGGCTTGATCTGGGCAGAGCTGGGCTGTTTTCTTAATATACGATATAAAATACTGAAACCTGGAACAAATTTAAAATGGATTCAATGGGTGATTATTCATATCACTGGGCTATAATCAGAGGCGTAATCCTCTTGGAGTTGTTGAAAATGGATATTGGGCTTCTACTGTCATTCACAGCCTTCTGCAAACTATTCAGAATTTAAGGTCTGATACTAGTCCCTCCTCCAGATTTGGATTTTATTTATAATCCTTGGATCACACAGGTTGGTTTGTGGACTTGGTTGATACCTCACTTAGATGTTTGCTTGTTGTGAGACAAACTTCAAAGACCCCCAAGGAACTGTTCTTTGTGATAGATGGGGATCGTCTGATTTCTTCACTGTACTTTGCTGTAGCATTCTTACGGTCAGAGATCTCTCCATGACAGTGGTTATCGAGTAAGGTCATGTTAAAAGAAGTAATTGTTCTTAGATTAAGATAAGAATTAAATGTGACCCCAAAGTCCAGTCATATAACTCACTATAGTTCACATATGTCTCTGATTACACTTCTGTTGGTGGGTAAACTGTCATTGGGAAAATACTCAATATTATGTATATTGATCCCCAGAGGAGACTGCACCAATATCCTGGTTCTCATTGGACACTTTTGACTTAGTTTCTTTCCAGACCCATGCTGAAGACTATAGACAATGAGGACTTGAGAGTGTATCCTTTTGATGGTACATGCCACCTTTCAAAGGTGCCATCAGAAGGATCTGATTTGAAAATCCATCTAAGAGAACTAGACTCTACCTGAACTCACCTGTAGTTGATTTAAGGAACTGAAATAGTCCCATGGAATGTTTAGGGAAAGAAAAAGCAGATGACCATTGCCCCAAGGTGTGTTAATCCGGGTAAACTAGAGAAACAAATTCATAGACCCGCATATGGATATAAGGGTACAGTTTATATACAAGAGGAATAGGACATTAAGAAAACATCCCAACCCAGTCCTGTTCAAAGTAGAAGTCTGATGTTAGCCCATATGCCCAATAGCAGTCTATAACATCTCCTTCTGACTCACGAAGTCACAAGCCAGTGGGTGCAGAATCCCGGCGCTGGCAGGGGTCTCCCCATGGCTCCTCACTTCTAGGGCTTAGAGTCCATCAATAGCATCCAGTCGTGGTAGAAGCATTCAGCACTGGCAGGGCTCTCCACGTGGCTTCACCAGCTTGAAAGGTCTGATTCCATCAGGGTAAGGCCGTGTGGTTTCTCCTCTGGCTCCTTCAGCTCCTCGGACAATACCATCTTGTCTTGTCCATAATTCATCGTTTCTGAGACTAACTTCCAACATCTGGTGAGATAGCTTCTCATCTCCATGAGTGAAATATAGCAAGATTTCCTAGACGTCTCAGGAGAAAGCCATGCCCACACAGAGACCTCGTTGGCTACTCAATGGCTATCTCCAGATTAACAGGCTAGACTCCACCCCTACATCTCAATCATGAAATTAATGTAAGCACATGACTGCCACACAAGGTTATAGAATTGGTGATCATTTAATTTGATTCAGATCTCTTCTTTTGCCTCATGTATGGTGACCATGGACCACGATATATTTACCATCTTCATGCTCTTTGTATTTTTTTTATTACATGAGTTCATCTAGCAGAAAAGGGTTTGTGCAAGAGTGTTATTGTGTTCTGCCTTTGTGAATGAGTGCTATTGAAAGTTTTGCCCGACTCCCAATCCTCACTGTTTGAGTACATTGTGTCCTGTCACTCAAAGCTTTGCATCTGTACATGGCAACATTTCATACACTGTGGCCTAAAAGCCTGGCCTGTCAGAGTAGGGAATAAAAAGGATGGGGAAAGCAGTCTGATCAGACTAACTCACCACATACCGGAAATGGGGGAGGGCGGAAGTCATGAGCCTGACCACCTTGTCAAATAAACCCATGGTTGGGTCCCAGCTAATCAGGGACAACCACCTATTTGGGAAAAACCCCAGTCTCAAGCTCAGTGTCCCTGCCAGACATATAATAAGGGCCTGCCAGCTGTGGGGAGCATCTCACTACTTTCTCTCTTCAGTAATGTAGAGCCTGAAGAGAGACCTGTCCCAGTGTATCTTATCTTTACTGCTCAATAAACCTGCTGTGCTGCCTTTTCCTAAAACAAAACAAAAAAACACCCAGTCTAAATATATGTAATCACCTTTTCTTAGCAATGAATTACATGCTATACAACTGGCTAAACTACTGATACTATCAATAGAATTGAATAATACTACCTTATGCTCTATGGGGATGATATATAATGTTCTCCAATAAAATGATAATTCTCTCTCTAAAACGAACTAGGGTGCAGGTATCTCTGGGCATTTAATTCAGAGAAATGGGGTTGCTGGACCATCGGGCCTTGTAACAGAATAGCATGTCCTTTGGGCATTTATTAGATTTGACAGAACTTTGTAACATGTCCTGATAACTCAAGTTGTAGCCTGGCATCTCAACTAGTCAACTTCCTTAATAAATCTTTGAATCATTAAAAAAATTAAGAAAAATGAACCAGGGAATTTGATACCTTAAAACTAATAAAAATGGACTCTGGTGGAGAAAAATCTATAAAACCAATTATTATTGCACAAAATTAATTTTTAAAGAGTGCTCCTTGTTTAAAGAGGGACCCCAAGTAGCAAAAACAAACAAAAGCACTGAGCTCTAGGAGTTCTACAGGAAAGTTTAATGATACTAAACTATTCTGGCCCATAGAAAGCAAGAAAAAGATTATACATCTATTATGTATCCACTTTGTGTATATATATATATTTGATATATATTAATATATTATAATATAATATAATATTATAATAATATAATAATCTATATTATATATTATATTATAATATAATATTATAATATATTAAATATATATTAAAAATATATATATCCCCAAATACCTCCTCTGTATTGACCAGAAAAATATAAGAGAACACAATAGTAACTGCAACCTCCCTGTGAGTGCACTTTGGTTCTTACTGTGAAGCAAGCTTGCTCCACGGACGTGCACAAGACTGGAAAAAAGAGATGTATTTATAGTTTGTCTCATCACAAACCTGGTTGCATCTAATTGGGAGACAGAAAGGCATAAAAAACTTAACAAAAACTTCTCCCTCACAAAAGAATTTTCTTTGATCACAAATATGCTGACACAATCGTTGCTTTTGCCTCTATGGGGAGAAGAGGTGCCAGCCTGTTTCTGTAAAGATTACAGCCTAGGGGCTGAGACCCGGCAGAATGGTTGCGTGCAGGACTGCAGCCCACTGGCTTGGCGGTTCAAATCCAGCAGCAGCTCTCTAGGAGCAAGTCTGGGCCTCCCACTCCCCACCAGAGAGCAGTGATGCCCCAAACAAACAAACAAAAAAGGATTACAGCCTTGGGGGGGGGGTCCAAATACACCCAGCAGTAGCATCAAAGAAAATCCTGGAGATATCCTTCCATAGCACAACCCCAAATCTCTCCCACCTGAATTTCAAGACCATCTCAAAAATAGAGTTAACACATTGAACACTGATGACAAAAAGACCTGATGAGCAGTGGGAGGACATCATTCAAGAAGGAGATAAAGGGTCATTGAAACATCAGGAAAGAAAGAAAAAGTCAAAGTGGATGTCAGAAGAGACTGAGACTTGCTCTTAATGAAAGAGTAGCTAAGGCACTTAAAAGTTGATAACCAAGAATTGTAGCCTTCAGTATGGATTGCAACTCAACAGAAGGAAAACCAAAATCCGCCCAACTAGACCAACAGGTAACATCATGATAAATGGAGAAGAGATTGAAGATGTCAAGGACTTTACCTTGCTTGGGTCTACAGTCAATGCTCATGGACGCAGCAGTCAAGAGGTCAAACGATGTATACAATTAGGTAAATCTGCTTCAGAAGACCTCTTTAGAGTACTGACGAGCAAGGACATTACTTTGAGGACTAAGGTGTGCCTGACCCAAGCCACATGCATCACATGCATGTGAAAGTTGGATATTGAATAAAGAACCATAGAAAAATCTATGCATTTGAATTGTGGTGCTAGAGAAAAAAAACATTGAAAATACCATGGGTTGCTAAATGGACAAATCCATCTCTATTGGAATAAGTATGGTCAGAGCGCTTCTTAGAGGCAAGGATGGCAAGATTTCTTACATGTTTGGGCATGTTGTCAGGAGAGATCAATCCCCGGAGAAAGATTTCATGTTTGGAAAAGTGGAAGGGCGACAAAGGAGAGGAAGACCCTCGAGGAGGTGGATTGGGCGGATGGGTTTGGGCATAGGAACAATTTTGAGTATGGCACAGGTGTTAGATTTATAATTGTTTGTCAATTTGAGGATTAAGAGTGTAGAGGTGGAGTCTAGCTTGTCAATCAGCCAATGAAATCTCTGTGTGGGCATAGCCTTCTCCTGAGAATTCTGGGAAATCTACTTCTTTCCTCCTTGGAAGCAGGAGACTCTCTCTCTCTCTCTCTCTCTCTCTCTCTCTCTCTCTCTCTCTCTCTCTCTGCCACTCCCTGGGGGACACTGCAGTTGACAAGACACATGGAGCTACTCTAGTGCTCTGAACTGGACAAGCCACATGGATGCAACCAGATCTCTAAAGCTGAAGAAGCCACACAGAGACCCCTGCCAGTGCGGAGATGCTTACAACGCCACTGGATCCAAAGACTTTCTACCCCCTGGCTTGTGACTCTCCTGCATTTGGCATTCTTGCATGTGTTTCATGAGTCTGAAGAGGTCTTTATAGATTGGCATCAGACATATGGGCAAGTATGGGAATTATGGACTTGGACTGGACTGGGTTGAGATTCTGTCTCAAATGTTCAATTCCTCTTGTATATAAATCTCTCCCTTATGCATACATGTGTGATTATGAACTTGTGTCTCCAGTCCACGCAGACTAACACAGCACAAGACAGTGTGCAGTGTTTTGTTCAGTTGTGTATGGGCTTGCTCTGGGTCACTGCTGTCTGATTGGCACCTAACAACAACGCAGCAGTCATTAAATCCTCATGGTGCTCAGCCCTGTTAGAAACAGGTGGGGCACAAGTCTCTGAAACTCCCACTGAAGGAGGGGCGGGGTCTATGCAAACAAGGCATCTTTTTGTCACCACCCCATGGCTCTCAGGATGAGCCTCTCTGAAGAGGAGAGGAGGGAAACGGGCCCTTGGAAAAGCCTGTTCAAGATCTCTGCCTGAAGTGGCATAGGCTGCCAGGACCAGAGACCTCCCAAACAGTGGCTCAGAGACGCAGAGGAACCGCCTGGAGACTATAGGGTACCTTCCCCTGTTTGGCCTGTGACGATGGCATTGTGGGACAGAGTGACAGGTGGGCTGGCTTCCTGGTCAGCCTATAACTGACAGACCAACAACCTGTGAGAGACCGGACTGCTGGCAGGGGAGACCAATGACGGTATCCTGTTTATTAATACTGCTTTGCAATCTACTAGCTCTCCTAATAAGCCCCTTTAATTGTTACAGACAGAATGAGGGCTCGATATTATTTGCATTCAACTGGATGGCAAAGAATATGTCTTTATTTTTATTTTTTTGTTTTTTAAAAAAAGACTTGATTTTACTCATTTCAATAAAAACTTTGGTCAAATAATTGAACATGCCCCAATGCAGTGCTTCATTCTTTGGACAGAGAAACCTTACTTATTTGTATCATAATTTTTTCAAATTATGACTATTTAACTTTACTTATGCAAGGATTTGTGAAATTTCAAAATTAATTGTAAGAACAATTTATAAGCCAGTGTTAAAATCATTTATCAGTACACCAGCCACTGCTGATTGATTACTAGTCTCAGTGCCAAAAGTGAATGGAAAATAACATAAAGAGCTGTTTATACCCCATTCCCACCAAGCTTAATTTCCAATGATCAAAAATGGCTTACAGAGAAAACATGTTGTAGACTTCATTTACTTTTTTTGTTGTTGTTTTTTTGTTTTTGTTTTTTGTGGGCATCCTGCCCTCTGGTGGTCGTGGGCGCTACCCAGTGCTGCTGCTGAGAGCTGCCGCTGGATTTGAACCGCCAAGCCCACGGACCGCAGTCCCGCACTCAACCACTTACGCCACTGGGGCTCGGCCCCTCATTTACATTTCTGTATGAGGTTCTGTGCTCCTTTTGGTCTTTGACATCTGTATTCTGGGAAATGGGTGATCTTAACAATGAACTAGTCTTCCCATGAATCAAGCCAGTTCTTGAACATTAATCTACAATCTATTTATTTATTTTTGCAGAAGGCTAGCTCTTGGCTGGCTGGAAGATGCATTCCTCATTGTGTCCTGATTCTGTAGCTATTTCACATTAGTGCTGCCTTAACTCATTTTATCGTAGGAGATTAAAGCCCCGGTGTAGCATATTCCGTTACACACATATATCTGGCCCCTTTTTACACAGCACTATACCATTTTACAACTAGAGAAATTGAGTTATCAGAAAGCGGGTATTTTCCCCATATAAAATCAAGAACAAACCCCAAACTCTCGCCAGGTATCCTGTCCCCCTTCCCCCTCCACCCCCCGCCCCACGCCCACCCAGTCCCCTCTGAGAACGTACAGAGTTTTCAGCCCCCAGTTCCTTCTTAAATGACAGGTTGCCTTTCAGGCCCCTGTGGATCTGCACACAAGGGGAAGCTTTTCATTCTTGGAGCTCTCATACCCTCGTGTGTTTGCATTTACAGGAGTTTTTGCTTTTCATTGTGTTTTCATTAGTGAATTGAAATTGTCCATTTCTGTTTTAACAGGAAAAACAGGTTTTCTTTTCTCCATTGAGGTCTTTATACCTCATTCTAAATTGTCTTCTACCTAATATTTGAGGCTGGCTGCTTAGCAAACTACAAAAATGTTTACTTTGGGGTTTTACTCTAATGGGCGGCAACTTCCCAACCCTGGAAGGTCCCCAGTTACTGGAAGGAAGGTGGCTGTTCCATGCTTTTCGCTTATTTCCCTTCTCACGATGAGGAAGGACATCATGTGAGACCAAAGAGGAATGTGTGCCTCAGGTGGGAATGGGTGGGGACCGAGACAAGTGAAATCCAAAGACAAATAGAAGAAGAAGCAAAAGGGAAGTCTGGGGCAAGGATCGTGTCTGGCTGTTATTTTTAGCGGGGGAAAGAGGAAACGCCAGTGCCTGGGAAGAGCGGAGCCATAAATGATGCTTCCTTGTTTCACTGTTTGTCTGTTCGATGTGGAGGTGCAGAGTGAGGCTCCTTCCGTTGCATTCCCTTCTCACTGGCCCCTTCTGGCTTCGTGTGTTCCTTGTTGGACTCAAAATGAACTGGAAGAGCAAGTGCTCAGAGACTGCCCTGGTGGGGTCACGTGTGAAAACAGAGCACTCCTATGGAGATACCCTGGGGCTGGGGGACCTGACATTCAAAAGGAATCTCCTTGTCCCGGGAGAGCGTGTGTGGTTTGCCCCGCATTAGATGCCATGGGAATGGATTCAGCTGCTCCCCCAAAAGGTGGGTGACTCAAACCCGCCATCCGCTTTATGGAAGACCAACAGCCGCCCCCCAAACCACTGGCAGTCGGCTCTGTACAGAGGAGTCTGAGAAAACCCGAGGGGCAGTTTTCCTCTGTCCTAGAGGGTCACCTCCGAGTCGGCATCGCCTCAACAGGACACCGCAGCATCAATCAGAAAACCAAAGGTTGGTGATTCAAAACCCCCCAAGAGTAACACAGAAGAGAAGCCTGCTATTGGCTTCCATGTGAACGTTAGCTCTTTCACTCCCTCATGTGTGGGGTGGCTTGGAGTCAGAAGTGATTCCATGTCGACAGGTGTTTTGGCCCATCTCCCACATGCCAGGGTCTGTGCCTTACGTCAGGGGCTCTGGTGGCACAGCGGCTTATGCAGTGAGCTGCGAACCATGACGTCAGCAGTTCAAACCCACCAGCCTCTCTGTAGGAGAGAAAGGAGATGAAAGTCTCCCAAACACAACCCTACCTGGCAGGCTTGCTATGTGGAGCCCTTGACTCAAGGGCAAGGAGGGTGGTTTGGTTTGGGCACCTATCATGGTGAAGCTTCTGTGAAAGAACCTGAGGACACAGAAGCCACGCCCATCACAAAGGAGCCTTGAGAAAGGACAGACCTCCAGGTTCTTGTGGCAAAGTAGTGTTTTCCTCGACAACAGTCCTTCATTTTCCAGAAGCCAGGTGAATAAGCTCACAGATGAATGCATGGACAATGGCAGAATGGAGTGCCTTGAGAACAGAAGAGCCTCAAACAGGTCTTGACTCATGGGGGAGCCTTGCAGAGGCTACATCGAAAGAAATCATGGTCTGTGTCCCATGAACCAGGGCAGCGCCTGGTGGGGCGGGGACTGAAGGGACAGCACACTTAACAAACACATCCGAAACATGGGTTATCGTCACACAGATACATGGATTTTTTATTGGCGAGTATTTTCCTTACAGTAATAAATAGAATGGAATGTTCTTCAGGGCTGGTTTGGAAGCCGAGAGGCCATGGCGGCCCTCAAGCTGTCAGACTTTGTGTGAGCATCTTCCCAGAGACCTAAGCTGCGGGCTTCTGTTCACCTCAGAGAGGTAATTCAGGGCCCATGGCCAACTGTACACATGGGTCCCCCACCCCACCCCTCCCCTCCCCTAGTTTGAGCAGAAATAATGTATCATAAAATATACCTAGTGCCATAAAACATCAACATTTCAAAATATAAAAATTCTCTTATACAAATATAATCCATAAAACGATCATTCTTCAAATACAGAATTGTTACATGCAAGTCTGAAACATTATTAAAATAAATAACATTTCCTAGAGAAAATTTCATTTGTACCATAAAAATTCCCTAACAGGAGCATATAAAATGAATGTATTCCTTATGGACTCTTCCTGAAGGATGTCTTCTCTCTCCCATTCAGCACAGACCATGAGGCTTTCATAGGGAGCCTGAACACGAAGAGCACCCTATAGACTCTTTTCCTGTTTGTTTGTGGGTTGGGTCGTTTTTGACCCTCTGTGTCCTGCATGGAACTGTATCAGCCCCTGCAAGGAGTGTGGCTTGATTCTCTACATGATTTGGATCACTGTTTGAGCTATGTGTCCTGATCCAAATTTCCAGAGTCTGCAGATTCCCTTTCCGCCCTAGATACAGAGTAAGGCATACTGTGGTGAGCTCTCTGGTAACGCTCATGGTATTCCAACACCATCTTACCAGACCACCTGGTTGTGCTTCTAAAGACCTTGCAGCTGCAAGTGACTGGCTGGAAATATCTTGGTGGGAGAGGAGATGTGTGGGAATATAAATAAACTGCTAACGCGTCCAGGTGTCACCATTTCAACATCAATGTCATATGGTTTCCGTTCGTCTCCAATCATACCAATGGTCACATTTCCCTACACTCTGATGCTGGTTGATGTGTGCAGCTACCTTCCAACCATGACCCCAAAGGGCGAGCGAGACCATCCCGGGAGTTCCAGCTTGTGTAACGCAAATGGGAAACCTCCGAAAGTTTGAGGGACCTTTCACACCACCTGACCACTGTCAGGAAGCCATTAATCCAAACCCTGATGAATGTCATTACTTCCTCCTAATGTTCCCTTTCCTGAAAGCAATAGTGTTTATCCTTGTTTTGGGAGGCAGAAGTCATTGGTTTTGCCTCTGATGCCATAAGGGGCGCACCCCAGGCCGACAGCTGTCGGTTCTCTAGAGCCGCGTTTCCTGCACCTCTTCCTCCGTCTCCTCTGTCAGAGCGGCGATTTTGGATCGAGACTTGTATTTGCTGGAGTTTCTGTGTGGGAAGAGCTTCAGACGGTCCGAGGAGCTGATGGCCTGCCGGAAGAGGCTCTTCTCGCTCAGCAGCTTCTGGATGGAATCGTACTGCCGCACTCTGTTCTCCTCTATGACCTAGGGAAGTGGCCTCGTTAGTAAGATGTCAGACATAAGGCAGGTAACACCGGAGCAGGGGCAGGAACAGGTTCAAAGCAAGGCAAGTGCAGGAAGACAGTAGCAGGGCACAAAGGCTTGCCTTTCAAACAGTCAAGAGTTTTACATCTCGTTGCTATGTCCTCATGATCAAGAAGGGCTCTGCATATGTTAAGCGCGTAACGCGTTGGTGGTGTCAATGGTTAAATGTGCTTGGCTGTTAACAGAAAGGCTGGCAGTTGGTGCTCTCCCCACCCCCTTCCCAAAGAAAGGTCTTCCAGAAACTCAGTCAGTGAGAACCCAGGGCACACAGCTCTCCTCGGACAGGACCAGCTCCACATGCGGCCAAGTCAACTGCGTAAGCCCCGTGTAAAATGAGCTGTCCGCACTGTTCTCTGAGCAGCCTGAGTAGGGTTTGCGGCCTCTTTCACTGAGTATACTGGACGATGAGCCCTGGTGACACAATGATTAAGTATTCAATGGCTAACCAGAAGGTGGATAGTCTGGATGTACCCAGTAGCTCTGTAGGATAAAGACCTGGTGGCCTGTTTGCATAAACATGAAAGCCTCGACACCCCTCTGGGGCTGTTCTACTCCATCACATGGGGTAGTTGGGCATTGGAAAGAACTTGATGGATCCCAACAATGGAGACAGTGCAGGACTTGATAAGGTGCTTTCTTAGAGACCTTTAGAGGGGCACAAGGTGCCTCTGGACCACCAATGGTTGGCAGGAAATCTCTTAACAGCTTACAGAATGGATCAACCTCTACAACAATGGATCAGAAACCTGACACGTCCACATAGACGTGCTTGCTATGCTCCCTCCACAAGTGCAAATGGAGTAAGCCACACACAGCCAGAGGTCAGACAGCTGTGCCCAACCCTCCGGAAGCTTTCTGGGGCAGGGCAAGAGGTTTTGAGCCTGTCCCCGAATTGGTCCCTTGAAGCTCTGCACCAATCATGGGAACAACATTTCTTCCACAAGGATGACATTTCCCTCCAGGAGGCTCAAAAGACTTGGCAGAAATGACTGATGGAGCCACCTGAGAACGCTGTGACTAAACCTGAGGGAATGCGTCAACATCACTCACTCTCAGGGATTTGCCACCGTCTTATACACACAATGAGAAGACGCTTGAGAAAGGTAGGAACTGGAGCTCCCGGGGAGGAATGGAGGAAACAAAACGCTCCTTTCAACCACTGCCCCCACACCCTCCTCAGAGCACAGGAAAACCCCGCCTGTCCTCGACGCCACCCACACAAAAGAACTATGGAACCCACGCAAAACGAACCATGGAACGTACTATTTGTTTTAAATGGCAACATCTTGCTTACAACTTGCTATCTATCCCCCCCAAAAAGACCCCAGAAGGTGATGTATAGAAATATGGTGCCATTTTTTGTCACTTCATTCTATTCTAAACCCAGGGCTGAGAGCAAAGCAAGAGACGTGCCTGGCCGTACTGAGTGCCGTGGAGGCTGCAAGAGGCAGGGTTCAAGGAAGAGCTTGTGCAGTGCCACCGTTTGCAGGAATGGTCATAGGTGATACTGTGAAGAAGAGTCGAGAGGAAAATCCAATTTTGAGTAAATATATACTCACCAGAAAGTGCTGGCATTCCAGCATTGCTTCTATCCTGTGTTCACAGAGGATGACTGTGCACTCGGCGAATGCCTGTTTGAGGGTTCTGCGGATGATCTGGTATGTTCTAGAAAAGGAAGTGCCCACAGAACATTAGGCAGCATCCATAACCTGCCTGTAGCACTAGGCCCCTGCCCATTCTTCTGTCAGTCCAATTCTTGACATTTTTCTCTTTCCTTGTACTTGTACCATAATAGTGATGTAAGAAGCCCCAATTAACTTTCCAATCTGGGGTACAGTCTAAGTTTCCATAATTGTGCAGAACAACAGTTTTGAAGAAAATCGTACAGGTGATTACATTTTTTTCCCATTATCAGGATGCACCTGACGATCTTTATTTTATGCTACAAATATTGCACATGATACAAATGGAACACAATGGAAAATCCTAAGTTTCCAATGACACCCCTGGCCTCCATGTTGCCTCCAGTGTTGACAAGAGTTAGGTGTCTGTGTGAGATTCTAAAATGATGTCCTTCGGAGAAGACCGGGCTTTTCGTCTAGGATATCAGCCCTGTGCAGATATCAACAGGGACTTTTTGACTTGGCACTGATTTCCTCCCTAGAGGGGCTCTTCCACTGGCAGACAGTCAAATGGGCATCGAGGTCAATGGAGAGTAGGCCCCCCAGCCCCGCTCCCACTGCACACTTAAATTGCCAAATTCTGAAACTCACATGGGATCCAAATGAGCACTTGGTTCATCCAGCAGCAAGATCTTCGCCTTACTGAGAACAGACCTGGCCAAGCACATCAGCTGCTTGTGCCCGTGGCTTAAGACACAGCCTCCGTCCACAAGGACAAAATCAAGCTTCCCTGGAAACTGCTCTATCACTGATCGGAGTCCAACCTGCAGACAAGAAAAGAGGAAGGACATGGAGTTAAGGATGCCCAATTCATGGTGGTGGGAGTCAAAAACATGGGTGTTCTGAGACCGTACATTTCATGTCAGCCTGATTTGGGCTTAATTGGGCAAAAATCTGTTTGTCACATAGGCAGCACTGAAGGAAACATCTATGGTTTGTTTCAGCTCTGTACTTCATTCCTTCTGGAACCTTCAGGGAGTGTCTTTTAGGTGACAGGCACTTTAATAGGTACAGTAAACAACTAATCCCCTGAGGCTCAAGGTCTGTCTGGGAAGGAAGTAATAAGCAGGAAATTACTATTCCGAGGTGCTATAACTGGCTGCCAAGGTGGGCAGGGATTAAAATGGACATCCTCATAGAGATCATCAAATTCATTGATCTTTACCAGCAGAACCATTTATTTAAATTATGTATTACACACAGAGGACTATGTCTAATGCATCCAAATATGTATCATCTACCCCAATGCAATATTTCATATAGTATCATATCATCACATACCCTTTGACCAACAGATTCAAAACAAATGTTAACTTTAAGTCAGCCCTGTCCAAAGGAGGGTGAATTCAAAAGGTATTGGGATCTTTCCCTTTCATTTTAACCCTCCAATACAACATTTTTCTTTTAAAGCAATGTGCCAGTAGTTTGTGACTATAAAGAATTGCTTTCATGACCAAAGAAATGTCTCGTTTTATGCTGCTGAGGTCAGATTGTGGAATACTCCTATTTACCAAGCAGGAATCTTGGCTTGCGGTGGATCAAACAGATTGTTGATAGCAGTTTGTAATGTATCAGGCAGTTTTCCTCAAGATGTTGACTTTAGCGATTGCTGCATTTTGCAACGTTACTATGGAGCAAGAGTTTGCTCTTATCACAGGGAAACGAGAAAAATAATGAAGAAAACGATCAGAAAGGGGAATCGTGGTTGGACTGGAGGGTCCACGAGTGATTAAAAAACAAACAAACACAGTCAACTCCCTTTGGCACCCTCGAAGGTGTTCCTGGGCAAACCTCCAACTTCCAAAGCCCTTCTTGTGCGGTTGAGCTTGCTCTCTCGCCCAACTCACTGGGCTGGCTGTGGATGTGTGTGGGAGGATGGAAACCATACTAGAAGCTGTCCTCTGAAAAGCAAACAATGACTCCCCCAAAAGCTTTCCTTCTAAATCCAATAGATAGGGTGCTCTGATTCTGGGTCACACCACACCTGCCCACTCTGGGGCAATCACCTGTTAATAGGAAGTTAGGTAGGTGGCCCTGTTCCAGCGTCTACATGCAGCAAGTGGATTCCTGAGGCTCTGATTCCCCCTCCAGAAAGCAAGAGGGACTGTCTGTTGTGTTTCAGTCGCAGGGTTGTGTGGAGGATGGAATGCCCCTGACCAGTGTTGTGTCCATGAAGTGGAGAAGTTTCTAAGTCCCTTCAAGGAGTGTGGTCTTTGTCCAGAGGGCAATAAGAAGTTAAGAAAAACAAAACAAAATATTCAAGCTATTCAGGCCACCATCGAGGAAGAGCAACAAAATGAACTTTAAGGAGCCAACTTTAAGGAGGAAAACCAGCTAGAAGGCTGTTTCAGGAGTACCCTGAGAGACAGCATGGTGGTGTTGGGAGGGACGAGGAAGAGTATTTACATTCTAGATCTTTGTCAGAGGTGAAAAGATAGGAATTGATCATGTGGGTGCCAATGGGGAATTTGAGAATTAATGAGGAGCCCCAGATCTCTGCTCTGAGTAATTGTAGGGTGGTAAAGCCCTTCACTGAGATAAGGCACACAGAACAGATGTGTGAGTGGGGCAGATAAGAAACCCTGCTTATCCAAGCTGACTGGGGAACAGGTGTGGAGCTCTGGGACCGGGCAAACTTGGGCGTCACGAACATAGAACTGTAGGGCCAAGGCACTGTCTGAAAATTTCCAGGAAGAGTAAGTACAGGGAGGCAAGAATCAGAGTTCTGTGGAGTAACATTTAAGACATGGCCAAATAAGGACCAGACAGAAGTATGATCACAATAGCTAACATTTCCTTAGCATCTATTATTTGGTAGTTCATTAGGCTATGCCATTGTATATAAAAGCCCTGAAGCTTACAATATCCGTACTACATTATTGGACCGTGGTGCTTAGGGTCCCTATTTATGTTTTCCATGGATTTCCGTCTCTTTGGGGACTATATGTGGTGGAAGCACTTTATGCACTGTTCCTAAGGCAAAGAGTTTTCTCTAAAGGTGGGTAATTTTAGGATGAGGAAGCAAGACCACATGA
Organism: Nesogale talazaci; assembly: GCA_004026705.1. Lineage (NCBI taxonomy): Eukaryota > Metazoa > Chordata > Mammalia > Afrosoricida > Tenrecidae > Nesogale > Nesogale talazaci. The sequence goes on along the minus strand of PVJH01004071.1, from coordinate 46,074 downwards.
CTTCGAGGTCTTTTCCACACTTGCTGACTTCATCCACAAAGTGAGGAGGCAGAGGAAGCCATGCTGAAGGAATGCATCTAGAAAGCCTAAACAACGGAGAATACCTGGGCCAGCCTTGGTTATAAGTTGGTTTGTTGCTAGGCACAAGGTCTCATGGTTTCATGACATCCCAATCAGGATGTCAGGGGTCTTGGGGCCAACATTAAGGCAAATAGTGTTTCTTGGTTTGGCATGTTTGCTTTCTATTTCCATTTTGGGAGAGGGGGTCTTATGCAGGAGGTGCTGTAGGGGGAGAATTGGGGTATTTGGCTTTCTGCCCCTCCTCCATTTTATCTCATCCTTGAGACGTGATTCACACTAAAGTTACATGCAGAATGAGGTTAAGATCACAATCATCCTCTTTTGTCCTGGACATTACTGATTTATACCTTTTGGCCCAGAAACCTTTTAAATTTAGAGTCTACACACTTGACAGTCTTCTAGTTTGGAAGATAAATGAGGTGATTAGTAGTAAAAGAATCAAACATAAGCCCATGGAGTCCTGGTGGTGCTATGGGTAAATGATCGGCTCCTAACCTCAAGGTCAGGAGTTTAAACCCAGTAACCTCTCTGTGGGAGGAAGAGGAGGCTGTCTGCTCTCCTGCTAAGAGTTAGGGCCTAGGTAGCATCACTTGGAGTTGGAATTTATTCAGTGGCAGTAAGGATAAAAAAATGCAGGCCTAAGGAATTGTAAGCCCACATCTTTTCTGCTTCTCTAGGAAGTTTGTTTGTTGGTTGGATCATGGATGGGCCTGGTACTCTGGGTTTTCTTTAACAAAAACTCGTCACTACTGTTCAAAGTGCATAGCAATATGTTAGGACAGTATCCCACCTCCACATGAGCAGCAATGACTGAACGGAGGATCAGTAAAAAGACTTATCTACAACTGAAAGGATCAAACAAAAATCTAAACAGGTATAATTTTTACACTACGTTGGTATTTAAAATCCTAACACATTGCAGATGGATCCTGAGTTTACTCATGTTTATGGTTTAATGCAAAAAACCATCCATTTATGGTTTAATGCCAAAAAAAAAAAAAAAAAAACCTAACAGCCAAAACACTTGGGTAAGTTGGTAAAAAAAATTCGCTTTTTAATGTGTTAAGTAGGTCTTATCAGAATATTTGCACGGCCTCTTTTCCTGTACATATGCTGTGACTTTGTCAGGCCTCTAGATTTTCTAAAGTTTAATGTGTTTTTCAGCCCCCTGGTTCTCTCCCCCATATTGTGTCTCCCAGTGTATTCCCTACTGTCCCATCCAAGGTCTCTCTGTTCCTTGCAATTCAGTTAATGTTTTCTTTAAGCTCCCGTGCTGATTGGCTAACAGGAACCCTGGCTATGAAAACAGGTAGTGTGCGGGCATTTTATGAGATGCATGTTAGGGCTGACCACTCCACAGGTAAGTGTTTCACACTCACAGGGATGTCAAAGCTGGCCAGGCCCCCTCTGATGGGATGCAGAAAATGATGGAGCATTTGGGATCAATGGAATTGCACCCAAACAAGGGCCCCAAAGTATGGAAAACAGAGGTAGAAAATTGTTCTCTATGAAGACCTGTGAATTACCATGTGCCTAGGCCCCACAATTCTAGCCTGCTGCCATTTACAGCTTAGGATTAAAGCCCCAAGTTTGATGAATCAGAAAGTTTTGCTTTAATATAAGCCTACTCATCATGAATTGATATTTTCCAGGTGAGATATTATGAAGGGAACTGAGAATATCTCTTATATCCTTCTTACCCCCAATTCCTCTGTATAAACTCTTGCAATAGAATAAATTGCCTTTTGGGGAACCATAGGTGTGACTTTAGCATTTTGATTCCATTTGAGCCTATATATTTCCTGTATGGTGTCCCGATGACCTCAAAGGGTAAAGCATGCCTCATCCAGGTCATAAGGCACTATGTCTGAATGTACTCTTAGCCACAAACCCCAAAGTCAGCTGATTCCATGGTCCCAGAGAAGACCACGTGGATCTGAAGAGTTCTAGAATAATCATGCTTCTGAGTTCCACCCATGATTCTCAAAGGACTAGATCATTTCAAACTCAAATCTATTCTTTGTGCAGGGATGTTCCAGAACCCAGGGAGAAAACAGACAAGACAAAGGTAAAGCAGTGGTTCCCAACCTGTGAACCTTGACCCCTTTGGGGATCAAATGACCCTTTTACAGAGGTCACCTGATTCATGATGGTAGCAAAATGACAGTAATGAAATATCAATGAAAATAATTAACAACAATGAAAATAATTTTATGGTTGGGGAGTCACCACAACATGAGAAACTGTACTAAAGGGTGGCAGCATTAAGATGGTCGAGAACCACTAGTGTAGAGAGATGACTGATTCTTCATATCAGAGATAATCCAGGTACCCATTTGGGCCCTCCTGCTACCCTGGTTTATCTTTCAGTGATGCCCTTCAGTTTGGGAAGCTATCTCTAGGACTTAGAGTTGAAGGGTTCCCACTGGAGAGGGAGCTCTCTCCAAAGTACTGGATCTGTATAGGCCAACGGGAGTATTCCATTTAAAAATTGCACACACATGCGCACTCACTCATACACAAAGATATGCATGTGAAATTCTCTCAGCTATGTGCCAAAGGATGTCAAGTTTCCAAGTCAGTTAGCATCCTTACCTCATCTGCAACTTTCCATATTTCTTCATCACTCCATTGTTCGTAGGGATCCAAGTTTTTTCTAAATGTTCCAGAAAAGATGAATACTTTCTATAGCAATAAGGAAAATAATAAGGAAAATATGCATGACTTAAATATCTTTTTATTTTTCCGTGCATTCTAGTATGGAATATTGCAAGCCAAATAAAAAGATATGACAAGCACCCACATAGTCACCATTCAGATTTGTGAATTTTTAATATTTTATCATATTTGCTTTGCCTTGATTTTGAAGAAATATAATGCACTTTGATTCCTCATCCCTTTAGGATAAAGAAGCTCTAGTAATTATAAGCTGTGAGAAAAATAGGTTTGCTTGTTTTCCTTAGAATATCCTTTTTAAACAAATACTCATATGAAACTAAGTGGTGAAAGCAACAACAAATGTGTGGGTTCCAATGAACTTGTTGGAACAAATTCCTACTTTGCTAGTGCATTTTCCTCTAATTTGCTTTAAAAGTTTAGCTTCCTCTGTGAGGCTGGGATTGTTTTCATTCACATTTCATCCCGCTTATCCATTCAGTCTGTAGGTGGAAGCACACTCCCACTCACATGAGGCAACAGGCACAGGAGAGAGGGGCACTACTTTGAAATTGGGGAGAGAATCGAAATCAAGAGTGTTGACCTCCTACATTTCTAAACTCATTAGGTCCACAGTCCCATTTTCAGGGAGGAAAATTTACTCAGCAACCTTTGGCCATTAAAAAACGCTTTCACAATAGCCCATAATCCAGGTTAAAGCATAGGAATCTGCTTTCTCAGTCCCCCTTGATCATTCCAGCATGCCCCCTGCCCCTGCAGGCAGTATCACTCTGGTTTAACAGAAAGCATTTCACAGAGGAAGGAATTGGAGGGTGCTGTTCTTAGAGGACAAAAGGACATACTCCTTTCCTGAGAGAAGTGAGATACACGACTTGCCCCCTTGCTGTCCCCTTTGATGTGCCCATAGCATTAAAAGGTGTTTTACAGAAAATCACTGTCTCCTGGGTAAACACTGCTGCAAGAATAATATTGTGCTTATGGATGCCCTGAAAGGATTTCTGATGTGACTGTTTAAAGCAACTTATCTTTACCCTTTGGGAATGAAGGAATATATTTCTTGAACCATTTATGTTTCCCCAATCATCTTAGATGGAGAAAGAATACTCATAGGGTTCACCAGGACTGGGAGAAGTTGCCGGCTCCAGGCAGGTGGTGCTCTGTACCCTCAGGCTTCACCAGAGCCCCTCCCACTGCCGCCAAGGTCAAGAAGTTTCCCCTTAGAGACCACATCCTCCTCTTCTAACTCCACAACACTGGCTGTCTCTTCCTCCCACCCAGCATGCTGTTTCTGTTCACCACTTTCTCCTCTGCTTGCGACGCTCCTCTGCTCTCTCCTTCCCCAGGCTGCTGCTCCAGCCTTCAGCTCTCTCATTCAGTGCTGCTCTCATACCCGCGCTTCGTGTTCATAGATTAGTCATTCACTGCCATGGTCCATTCGGGCTAACAGTGAGCCTGCCGCCAATCCTAGGGTGTCCAGTGTACATTCTATGAGGTTGTCAGCCCTGTCTTTTTAGCATTCAGGTCTCCTAACTGACACTGACTTGGTTTGCTGTGCGCTCTGTCACAAGCACAGGCCTTGCACACCATCTGAGTTCACTTTATGTTGCCTGAATGAATGGATGGAATGATATGAAGACAAATTTTTTTTTCAAATTATAGTAATGCATGTTATTTTTTCTCCACAACCACAAATAACCACAAACCGTAGTTTTTAGAGGAATTACTTTAACAACCTGTTCAATTGTCCTTACTTTAAAATTGCTTGAGAACTTGAATGCTCATTTTTCATCACAAGAGCCAAGTAATTCATAAACAATGTTTAATGCATGCTTCTTAATGCATATTAAGAAGTATATAAAAATAACTGGATATTCACAACTACCACAGGTAGAAAACCATATTCTGAACATAAATACCCATGAGTTTGAAATTTATGTCTTAATTCAGTTAAAATTTTTTGTAGGTCTTTGGTCTATCACTCACTGCCTAATATTAAAATTTTTAAAAGCAAGCAGTTCTTTCATTTTAGAGGAAATGAATGGAGTGAACTGGATCCAACAGAATTTGATTTTATACAATGAATCAGACATTCCATTCCCGTCTGACAATTCACATCAAGCACCCTTGTTTCCAGTGATAACACGAAGCTTCTTGGTTCTGTTTTCTAAATTCCTTGAACTTGTTCAAAAACTTATCTCCAAAGCCGGAAGGTCATTGGAAGTCAACTAAGTCCTCTTTGCTGGTTTACAAATGAAACTGACTCGATAAGCTATATGGATTAGCTATCGGGGGTGGTGGGGGGGGGGCCCGCACAGAACCACCCAGTATTTGTGGAGCAAAAATACACCTGAAACCATAAGCCCCAGTGACGTTCTACCTGTTTTAATGTGTAGGAAAGTTAGGATGTGCAAACATTTGATAAAGGACGTTAGGCAGACGTCAACTTTGAGGCGTCAATGTCTGGTGACAGGAGACAGTCTCAGGCTGAGGCGGAAGTGAAAGGAGCGGTAAGTCCACTACTATTAAAAGTACCTAGATGAGAGAAGAAAGAAAGGTGATCCCATAGCATAAGCCAATTCTAAGAGTCTCATCAATGCCACAGGCAAATGCAATCTGCTGAAGGTCAAATAAGGGCTGCAGCAGTACATAGGGAGCTGTCAGAGGTTCAGGCTGGATTCAGAAGAGGAAACTGAACAAGGGATATCACTCCTGATGTCAGATGGATCTTGCGTGAAAGCAGAGACTACCAGAAAAATGTTAACCTGTGTTTCATTGACTATGCCAAGGCATTTGACCGTGTGGATCACAGCAAACTGTGGATAGCCTTGGAAATAATGGAAATTCCAGAAGACTTCATTGTGCTCAAACGGAACTTGCACATGGATCAAGGATGCAACTGTGCAAACAGAACAAGGGAATAGCGCATGGTTTAAAACTCTAAAAAGGTATGCAGTCAGGGTTGTAAACTCTCGCCATAATTATCCAATATGTACAAAAAATCCCTCAATGCCACTGAGTGAACACTGACTCAGTGAGGCTAAAGAACAGGGCAGAACTTCCCTGTGGGTTTCTGAGACTGTCACTCTTCATGGGGATAGAAATTCCTGTCTTTCGCCCATGAAGTGACTACTGGTTCCAAACTGCTGACCTTAGGGTTACCAGCCCAACACTCAACCATGATGCCACCAGGGCTTCTTTGTATGCTGAGCAAAGAGTCCAAGAGGCGAGATAGTATGAAGAAGAACATGGCATCGGGATTGGAGGGTTTAACAACAACCTGGAAGTCGCAGGTGACATTGTGAGGATTCATACGTTGTGAGGATGACCTGAGATGCCTGACATGCTAATGAGACTGAAGGATTGAAGCCTTTAGTGTGGGCTACAGTTAAACGCAAACAGCAAACCAAGACCCTGGCGACTGAACCAATAGGTGATATCAGGTTAAACTGGGAAACGATGAAAGTTGCCAAAGACTTGGATCCACAGTCCATGCTCACGGAAGCAGCAGTCAGGAGATCCAGCGATGGGTTGCATTGGGTAAGTCAGCAAAACAAACAAACAAACAAACAAAAAGACCCCCTTGGATTGTTGATAGGTAAGGAGGTTCCTTGGAGGACTAACGTGCATCTGACACAGGTCACAGTCTTCTCAGTTGCTTCATATGCATGCGAAAGTTGGACGCTGAATAAGGAAGACCGAAGAAGAATTCGGTGCGATTGAAATGTGGTGCTAGTGACAAATATTGAAGGTGCCATGGAAGGCCAACTCCAATCCAAACCAAACTCACTGCCATTAGTAAAGGCTGACTGACGGTAACCCTGCAGGGCAGGGCAGAGCTGCCTCCGGGAGTTTCCCAGACTGTAAATCTGTATGGGAAGATTTTTATCAGCCGCGTCTTTGGCGGCACAACAGGTGGTTTAGAACTGCTAACCTCGCAGAGAGCAGCCCAACATGTAACCATCACACCACCAGGGCTCCTAGTGGAATGCCAAAAGTACAAATACATTGATCTTGCAAGAAGTACAGCCAGAACACTCCCTAGAAGTTAGATGTTAGAGGTTAGGATGGCTAGACTTTCGTTTCCTGTCCTTGGAATGTGTTATCAGGAGAGACCTGTCCCTAGAAAAGGACCTGATAAAGTAGAGGGGCTGCAAAAGAGACAAGAGTGACTGACACAGTAGTTGCGACAATGAGTTCAAACAAGAACAGCCGTGAGATTGGCACAGGACCAGGGGGCGGTTCCTTCTGCTCTGCGTGGGGAGCCTATGAATCAGAAGGACTTCCAAGGCACCTAGCAACAACAACAACAACAACAACAAAACAACAGGTAAGAGAGTAGTGGATCACATAGGAAACGCGGGCTTGAGCTCTCACTGCCAAGCAGAAGAATCTGGACTGTAGGTTGAGAATAAGGTGGTGTATACCAGAAGGTTTTTGACTTGGCAAATGGCAAAATTCGACACTTGCTTTCATATTTTCAATTCGTGTTCAGGATATGACAGCTCCATCTCGTGACGACGCCATGCACCAGAAAAACTCCCTGGTCCGGAGCCATCTGGTGATATGCTGCCAACCAGACCACTGTGAGCAATGGGGTCGTCACTGACTGACTCTTAGAAGTACATGCTCAGGTCCGGTTCCCTAATTGGTCTTAGCCTGGAAGGTCCTCTGAGACTTGTTCAACATCGGTGCTATGCTAACCTTCACTGACAGGTGGTTCCCTGACCCCAAACTGAACCCATTTTTCCTACATATACAAGCGATTAATAATTGATCACAGTATGAAATCTAACGTGAGCTAAGGCATTGCTAATTTCTTTTTTCAGAGCTACAGATCGATATTTTGGTCTTCTCTGCTGCTCCTCATGGAAGACAATGGAATCACCTCTGTCATGGAAAGTCGTGTTGACATGGTATTGGAGGATCATAAGGAAGTTCTTGGAGCAAGCACAGGTAGGACTCATTCTTTATTAAGAACAGCTGACCATCTGACAAATTGTTATACACGTTAAAATTAGGTGCTTTCAAATATTAGTTGAGTGTTTATTTTGATGAATTGAGTCTTAAGTCTTGCTGTTCAAATAACCTATGTCCATGGGGCTGACCATAAGCTTTCCTGCTCCTTACCTGCCCATACAGGTAAGTAGTGAAGGTGGTTCCACCATGAAATATACACAATACCCCATCTATCTGGCAGTACACTCTGTGACTGTCTTCGAGCTACAGGAGGGAATTTGTTTGTTTGTTTGTTTGTTTGGGGTTTTTTTTGGCATCACTGCCCTCTGGTGGTCTTGGGAGCTACCCACCCTTGCTGCTGCTAGATTTGAACTGCCAAGCCAGTGCGTTGCAGGGGAATTCTTTTTTAAGAACAACAATAAAAGTTTAAAAAAACCTGCAAGAACTTGCCAAAACCAATCATATCTTGTGATTCAACAGCTGAAGACTGAAATCATTACGAGAGTAATGGGAAGCTCCTGAGTCAAAACTCCTCTTTCATGGTTTTGAGAACAAACACTCAACTGAGCCATAGAGTCCCCTGATGGCGCCGCGTCAGACAGAGCTCTTGAGGAAGTATAAACCCTTGTAAGATCAGGAAGATAAGAGGAAACAAAAGACAGAAAAGTAAATAAAAATAGCTCTCTCTTTCTTAGTCTGTGAAGAACAAAGTTTAGAACCAGAAAATTTAATTTCAAATTCCATAAAAAGGTTATGAAAATGAAAGCCACTCTTGCTTTGGTGTCAAAAACAGGGATTTACCTTTTCTCTTAGTATCAGATTAAAATGAGCCAGGTGAATGGGAAAGGCGATTCATTCCCTTGCTCTTCAACATTTCTACGTAGCCTCGTGCGTGCTATCTCCTCCAGATAGTGTGTACTTGTATTTTCAGTGATTATTTGTCTTTAAGTCATCCGACAACCCTCTCCCCTTCTTTTGTGTCTCTCTGAAAAACAATACTGATTTCCCCAAACCCCACCAAGAGCAAGCTTCTGGCCACATGGCCACGTCCAGCCAAAGGAATCCAAAGCATCAGTCTGGAAGTTAAAATACTTGGTGTCTCCTTCGTCGTCAAAAGGAGCAAAAGTTCTGGAAGGGTTGGCTATAGAGAAAGACAAGCATTTTTTCTCCATCTAGATTCGTAGTCACCCTACCCAGACATGCTCTTGGCATGTTAATTTGGGGCTAAAACTAGAGCATTGGTCACAAGGGTCATCATTGTGAGCTACAATCAGTACTTAGTATAGCGAGGAGAAAGGGAGACTCTGCCCACAGAGAGGAAAGAAAGCCTTGGGAGAAATATGGCAAATGCCTTTCAGCTTGTGTTCCAGTAAGCCTCTCTCCTGGTCTTCATTGGAGTCATTTCAAATCTGGAACCATGGCTACTTTTCGCATACACAAGAAGCACTCTTGCACAGTGACACAGGGACATGGATACTAAGGCGAGCAGAGATCCCTCCCTTGTGACCCGAATCCCAGAGTGACATTTAGCAAAAAAAAAAAAAAAAAAAAAAAAAATCTGCAGATTAATCTGACATGGTTCATCCTACCCAAAGAACAAAAAACAATCAGGACACTTGCTATTTTCAATTCCACTACTTCATGCTTCCATGTGTTTGTTGTTTCAGCAGCATCTTTTATGTCTTGGGAAGCATTTGTCAACCTGCCGTGGTTGCTAACAAGGAGCTCAGACCACTGAGGCAGGAAAGGAAAAGAGAGGGAGGGAGGAAGGGAGGCAAAAAGGCAGAGAAAACAAAGCCACAGTGGCCTGGTGGAGTACCCCGCCTGCTGAGAACCACTATCCCCCCTGTGTGCATTTTAATGCTGTGTGTCTCCTCTAGGATTTCAAATTCTTGGAAGCAATTTTTCTCCACCTTTCCTTCTTTCCCCCTTTAAAAATTGTTTCTCCCTATTAAAAGACTAAAGTACAGGGTGGTGGGGGGGTGGTGGGGGGAGACAGGAGTACATCCTAGATGCAGTTCCCAGAGAAATGGGAATTTACTGGGTAGAAATCCCAGAGTTTCAAGTCAGCTCCCATTCAGAATGACCGCATAGGACAGAGTTGGTGTCCTATAGGGTTGCCAAGGCTCTAAATCCCTGTGGAAACAGACTGCCACATCTATCTCTGTGGAGTGGTTGGTGTAGTAGTAGTGTAGTGGTGGTGGAGTAGTTTGCAGCCATGTGATTAACCACATGCTCCACCAGGGCTCCTCCCTGCATACAAGTGTCAAAGTGTGGTCCAGAGTCACGGTGCCACTTTTGGTGGTTGCTGCTACTGTTGACTTACCTGTGGGATCACCCCAAAGGCTTTCCTCCACTGCTGCAACGTGATCGAGTCCCAGGACACACCATCAATCTGGATTTCTCCGGTAGTATTCAGCAGCCTCAGGAAAGCTGACAAGAGTGTGCTTTTTCCTGATCCAGTTCTTCCCAACAGACCCACCTGTAAGACGAAAGTGGTGCAATGACTGCTGTCACACACAGACCAGGTCCCTCGTACATCCACTCTTACACATTAGTAGAATGTTTGGGTTTTTTTTTTCAGCCACAAAGAGGAATGTATCCACTTGTTGACCCACGCCCTCTCCTACGCTTCCAATATTCTAGGGCAGAGTAACCCTGGAACAGAATACAGAAACTGGGCACAAGGAAGTGGACCCATGACGCTGGCTACAATCATCTCCAACCTTTATGGATGATTAATGGCCGGTTGAAAAGTAGATCTCATAGGAAGATACAATCCTTAATCACTTAAGCAAGAGTCCATGTGGGGTTTACCAATTATTGGTAAGAGCTAACTTTAAACACAACCAGTTTCCACCTGGTGGCCTCTGACTCTTGGCGGTGCTGCAGTGGTGGACTGGAGCTGCACCCCACAGGGCCTTCAAGGCCATGACCTCTGGAAAGCAGATTAGCAAGTCTTTCTCTGGAGGTGCTCTAGGTCAATTTAAAGAGCCAACCAATTAGCAGTCAAGCACCTTGCTGTTGGTACCAGTCACAGAAACCTAGAATATACTTAGACAAGGAACAAATCCACTACCGCAGAGTTGACTTCTACTCCTATTAACCCCATGGAGGGTTTCAGAGGTTGTATACCATATATACTTGGGGATAAGCCACCTGAAATTCAGCCGAGGCACCTGGGTGTACCACAAAAACTGCATTAAAAATGTGCTGAAAAACTCGACTTATACATGAGTATATACGGTATGTTTGCAGGAGCAGACAGCCTTGTCTTTCCTCGTCAGAGCCACAGGTGGGCTTGAGTTGTCATCCCAACTTGTAACCAACCACCATGGCTCCTTAGTGAACTACATATTCGCCCAGAAAACAGCTGGCAGGAAAGCCTCAGCTCAATACTTGTTCAGCTATCAAATTATATTTTTATATGCTTGGCAAGAGGGGCCTTCTGAGAAGCAGAAAAAAATATTAAAGGGAAAAATCGGTACTTGAAACCTAAGGACAGTATGAACGTAATATGAGGTTAGTGTGCCATGTGCCACCCAGAAAGAGCAGATGCCACAGGTGGCCCTCGGAGACGTGCTGTGAGTAGGATAGACTATTCCTGCCACCAGTAAGTGCATACAGAAAGGACTGCCAGCATGGAGCCACAAGAAAACAAATGTTCATTGTCTTCTGACAGCACCCCTCGCTCTCTGTGTTGCTGGGCCTCTTTCCGTTGTATCTGAGAGCAATTGGTCTTGTTCAGTGGTGCTTTGCACACTCTGTGGTGCACTTTGTATTGTGCTGTCTTAAAATTTCCAATCCACTTCAAGTCAGTACTTTTAAAAATAGAGGAAAAATAAAGGGTGACTTCCAATTTAAGTAATAATCGGTGAACCGAGGCCAATCCATGGACCACAGTACATTGTTTAGAATGTGTAACAAAACTATAGTTGTTGAGGTAGTTCCAAGTCAGATGCACAACAGAACCAATGCCATCCTCATGATTGCTATGTCGGAGGCCACGTTTACAGGCACTGTGTCAATCCATCATGGACTGGCATACCAAATTGTAATATTAAGTCATCGAGCCCTTATTGTACCTGGTAACATACTGCATCTTTATGATAAGATAGTAAAGTAATAAGATAATTATCTATCATTAGAGCTCTAACAATAAGATTTTCACAAAGATTTGTTTTCTGGGACACCACAGCAGCCCAGATCAACCAAATTATTTTTCATAACTCCCCGCTGGGTGTCTCTAAGAAACTCATCACAATCAGTGATAATTTCATTCACATTTTTTCTTGTTCTTTGCTTGTGCTCACCCCCAAGAAAACACGTGCAACAAGGAAAGACTCATATACTTTGTTTTCCACTGGATTCTTGGCACCAGACAGGGTAACAGGTTTACGTAAGGTGCTCATAAATGCCTATGTGAAATATATACCATCACGTATATGTATAGATAGACGGGTGGATAGATGGGCAGGTGACTGAACAGTCCTACTTAGATGATCTTTAAAAATCGATTTAAAAAAGCTTCTGAAATGTCATGGGCACACTTCCCTTTATAAAGCTGACACATTGCAGAAACATAGGCTTTGGGTATTATGGTTTTTCAAACATAAATTCTAAAGCTTTAGCCATGAAATTTCAGTATGTCCTGGGCAGTTAGACACATGGGATGAGAAGGGAAGGCAAGTCCAACAGAAGGACTTTTTGAGAAGTTGTGGTAAAAAAAAGCACTCTGAGAATCAGATTCCTAAATAATTAGCAAGGAGTCCAATGACTAAGATAAATGAGCACACCTCTTGTCCTCCAGAAGCAAACACTGGCATTGTTAGAAAATTTAACTTGTATGTTGAAATGAGTGGCTTAAGAGGTGACTTAAACAATTTTGGTTGAATGTTAGAGCTTTGGCTGTTGCCCAGGCTTCCTTCGAGTGCTGCACTGCCCTTGATGCACTGCATCAGACTGATTTCCCAACAGCAACGAGTCCCACTGGCTAACAAAGTCTTGTTGTTGATGTAGTAATTGACACATACCAATTCCTTTATCAAATTTGTTTGTCCAGGCCTCTCACTGCTCTGTTGAATAAGGCTAGAGTACTTCCTGCAAGTCAGCTTTTAAGATCTATCCTAATTCTAAGACACTGTTTTCTAGTAACTTTAATGTACCTCCTCTTTGAGAATTTTGGATCAAGATCAATCAAAATATCATTTGAAGAGTTAAACAGTGTTGAGTTTGGTGCACATTGTAATTGCACTGTACCATGAATGATAGAACAGCCTCAGTACATTCCATTTGGAATGTCTTATTTACCATTTTAATAATTTAACAGATGCAAACCTGTTGTCGTTATTCTTCATCTTCCTTTGGTCTCCAGAAATCAAAATCTCAAATCTAATAAAGTTTAATCTCCAAGGTCATTAAACCTGTACCCCTATTTATTGTAAGGGAGAGACACAGCTCAATCCAAAAGATTGAATGATTCAACTAGTTCCCACAAAATTTCATTGCAACAGGCAATATCATATGTGTTTAACGAGTCAAAGAGGCATTTGGCTACATCTACTGTATGAGCTGAACGCTTGGCATGGCAAGAGTTTCTGAATGGTTTCTGGCATTTTTCAACTCATCCCAGACAGTTGACCTTGAACTATCCATTATCCATTTCATCAGAGTACATTTAGTGCCCAGTCCTATGGCATGTAATAGTATGAAGAGCCTCAAAAAGTTTTGTGAAAAAATTCCATTATCTTTTTTTTCCCCCCACACTCCTGCATTATCTTTTAGTTCTGTTTTTCTGGGAACACTTTAAAATATCTTCATATACCATCTGATGCACTTTGGCAAATCCAGGTTTATCATGAAGGATCTGGGATCACATTAAAATCCTACTGTGTGTTTTAAGAAGGAAAAGTGGGGAGACAAAAAATTTAGGCAAAAAATCCAAACATCTGCCTTTTTTTTCTTCAATGGTACTTGAGATTTAAAAGGCAAATAAGTTTAAAAGTAAAAGTGAAACAGTTGCTACCTTTTTCATGCATTGGCAGTAAAATCTAAAGCAAAGGTTGTGTGAACTGAAGGCCTCAACTAGATACTAAAGTAACTTTATAACAATGTTTTAATACACAGATAGAACAATTTTATATTATAATATTGACCTTTTTCATCTTTACCCTATTAACAGAGAAAACTGAAATCTAGTAAAAATTAAATACTAGATGTTTTAGAATGTGTACCTTGTAAGCATATTTTAGTGGTTTCTTTCCCCCCAAGAAGACAAACTGTTCCACAATTGAGCCTGAAACATTTTTGAATATGTAAAAGAGTATACTAAAGCTAAAATACTCTCTTCTTAACTCAACAGGACAAAATGGATAGGGTATTAAGGGTTTGCAAGGTATTATTATAGGTACGAAGGCCAAGGCAGTAGAAATGGCATTCTGAAGAAAGCCCTTCAGCACATTTTAAGAACCAGTTTTTATTTTAAGGAAGCATATGACTCAGAAGTCTATATAAGCCATCCATCCATCCATCCATTCATCCTTTCAACATATACTATCCTAGGTGTGATCGTTACATGGTTTCATAAGTAACTTATTCATAACTTACTTCATAAGTAAGAATGAAGGGGTAGAATCTAGCCTGTCAATAAGATTACAGCCTGATGCCTCCTTATGGGGGAGACCTTCTCATGAGGAAGATGGGATCTCTCTCTCTCTCTCTCTCTCTCTCTCTCTCTCCTGCCATCAAAAGAAGCACACACACACACCCCTCTTTTTCTCTCTTCTCTCTCTGGCATCTTCCTGTTGACAACCCACATGGAACCACACTGATGGCAGCTTGAGCCCTGGAGGTGTGTCCACTGTCATTTGATCCCCACAACTTTCCAGCCTGTGATGCCTGTGATCTTCCTGCATTCAGAATCATGGCATACACTGCCTGAGTCTGAAGAGGAATTTGTGGGCTAACATTGAATGTATAGATTTGATCTGGACTGGGCTGGGGTGTTTTATTGATGCATAATTATTTCTTGATATAAAGTTCTCTCTTACACATATATGTGTGTCAATAAATTTGTTTCTCTAGCCCACCCAGACTACCACACTAGGCCACCTGTTACTCAAAGGGATAAAAAGATGAAAATCACAGTCAGTTCTACTTCTCATTAATTATTGGGGCTGTTCAGAGTCTAGTGGACCCCACCTGTGCAGAGTAGAATTTCCCCACAGCGGTGGGACCTTTTAAAAGTAGATCACCAGGCTATTTTCCAAGGCACCTCTGGGAGGGTTCACCACTAGCTCTCTCACTCACAGGTGTACCCATTACTGTTGACTCTACCCAGGGACCTCTTTCCCTGTACTGTTCAAAAGTAGGTGAAAAAAAAAAAACACACCAGAACTTTAAGGCCTCACAAAACAAGCACCAGGGTTAACAGTTAGGTAAATTCACATTTCATTCATACAATATAATTTTGAGAAGAGGGACTGAAAATGTTCACAATTTGAACATTTTTCTTTTTCTTTTCTCCCCACCTTGACTCGATCCACACATTATTTTTTGCTTAATGAGTTTTCTTTCCCCCCAATTCACTCAACCCTAGGCCCTTCATTAATAGAGCCTTCTGAGAGGTAAATCCTATTTTATTTGTGCAGGTCCAGGGTAGCCTGGCAGAACAGCACTCTAAAAAATACACATACACACACACACAGGAGAAGCACAGCTTACCCATTAATTCTATCCATACAGAAGACCTGTGTTAAAACTACATATATTCTACATTACAAATACAAGATGCATACATGGACACACAGCAGGCTCTACCTGCTCATGGCACAATTCCTTGGCCTGCACAATTCCAGCCGCCTTCTTCTCCATCGTTTAACTTTTCAGGTGTATCTTGGACCTCACTATGAACATGATAGGTCATTTATACGTCCTTAAAGTCTTGAATTCGTTCCTGCTCCCCTTTTCCATGCTCATAGTGTAGGAATTATAGGGAACATGAGCATCCTTCTCTAAGAATCCATATTCAAACTGATAGATATAGAGGGCCTTCTTTGTGCCCAGCTCAGTTCTGGGATGGCTAAGACCAACACATAACCAACAGCTATTTTTGCTTAGTGAATAAGTTTTAAATATAGTCTCAAGATTTTTGTAGGAAAACATAAGCAATTCCTATCTTGGAGAGAAACTATAGTCAAACAACTGAAATATACTAAGGAAAAAAGTAGCACTCAATTGAAAGAGTGTAAATTGGGTTAAAACTGGAAAAGTATGCATACAGTCAACAACTAAATATTTTTCTTATCTGACATGGAAGATAGCCTCAAGAAGTGAAATCTAAAACATTCCATAATCTTGGTTGACATAACGACTTCAGTTAGTAATCCAGAAATTCATTAAATGTTCTGCCAAGCTGAATCACATGTAAAATTGACCTGTTATACAGATTCAGAACTCTGCAAATTAAATTTCATAAGAAAAATATCAACCCAATTATGTCATTTTCAATCTAGTTTGAGATAGGTATGTTTGTCATTGGTCCTTATCTATAATAGTAGTTTTATAAGTAGATTCCACTCATCCATTGCTTTAAGTGACTGGGGTTCATTTGTTGAACACAGGTCTAACACAACAGGGAATGTTTAATGCTCACCCGCTGACCAGGACTGATTGAGAAGGAAATATTTTCCAATATGGCACTGCCACCATCTGTATATTTTGCAGTGAGGTCTTTAACAATCATTTGACCCCCTGAAGGCCAGGTGGCCTCTTTCTTCACGTGCTGATTCTCAATCACCATCACTTTGGAGAGCTGGCCATCCTGGAATGGCTTGATTGTTTTGCCAGGTTGACGTTCTTCTGTGGGCATGTCGATAAACCTAAAGACTCGACTCACAGATCGCATCTGAAATCAAAAGAATATTTTATTATTGCTTGTTCAAAACTGCAGGCAGTGTCCTAATAATTTTGGTGTTTACTAAATAATAATTTGTAATTCCCTAAAGTTTTCTTTAAACCAAGTAACTCATACGAGGGCCCCTACGTACAACAAAACAAAACACTGCCCACTCATGGACCATCCCCACCCCGCCTCCCCACCACACACAAAAATGCTATGTTTGAGCCCATTGTTGTAGCCACTGTGCCAATCCTTTTTGTTTTGTGTGTTTCTCTTTTTCACTGATCTACTTTGCCCTGTTGGCACAGTGGGGTATGTACTGGACTGCTGACCACAAGGTTGGGAGTTTGAAACTACCAGGTGCTCTGTGACCAAAAATTTAAACTTTCTACGGATGTAAAGAGTTACAACCTCAGAAACCTACAGGGGCAGTTCCACACAACCCTATGAGCTCACCCTGAGTTAAGCTGACTTGATGACAGTGAGTTTGGAAGCTGGAGGCAGGGGCGGGGGTGGGGGGGATTGTATTTGTTCTATTTTAGCAAGCAGGTCCCTCTTGTTAACATGTCTGAACAAAACAGTAAAGAACATCTTTCTTGAGCAATATGCTCTTTTAAGAGATACCTATTTGGGATCAAAGTGGCAGTAGCAACGCAAAAGATTAGATAGACATTTATGGCACCATATGTTTATATTAATGGCAATGGAACAATTCAGCAGAAGAGAGTGAGAGGAATTTCACAACCTGCCATCAATGTTACTGAAGCGTCTAAGTAGAAATTGTTGAATTGTTGTACATTCCGTCATGGACAGTTTCAACAGCAAAAACAATTTTAAAAATAACTTGTGAAGTATCAGGCTGGCTCCCTGTCACTGGGTTGGTTCTCATGTTTTCAATGAATTAACAGGAAATCACTGGCTATAATTAAAAGCTTAACCAAAGATAATTAACTATGACTTATCTAAATAGGCTCTGAATAGACCTGTTTATTGTGGTGATCACTCAGTTACATAAGCCATACATAAATAGCTGAACTATTCTCAGGACAAAAGATGATGCCAAAGGAATTTTTTCCTATTATGAGCAGTATTGTACAATGTTGTACAACCAGATTACAATCAAATGTACCATAACTCAAAATTACTATTAGAGAGTCTTCCCTTAATCTTAGACTACCTTATTAACCAAAAATAATCCTATATGTCCGCTAGGTGGTAAGGAGACTCTTCATGATTAGTCAATTCTAAATAACTTCACAAAAATCTTCAGCAAATCTAGGTCACTGGTATATGTTTATAATAAAATAGCTACATTTTTCATCTTGCAAAAAATCAATTTACATAACTGAATAAAATGTGAGTACACACAAGTGTTGGATTTTAAATGAAATGAATACCTGCTTTACAACTCTATTCCTGTGACACTTAACAAAGCATATCTTCACTGTGCACAGAAATTTTTGTAAAAAAGAAATTTTTCAGCTTTATAAAATCATTCAAATTCTTTAATAATACCATACGCCAATGTGATCTATTGGAATCTGGAATGGAGCTGTTAAAATATCTAACCTCTAAGAGCCATTCAATAAGTATTTGAAAAATTAATAAATGATGGCATGTGAGAGCTACCGTCAATTAAAATGGTCCTTCTAGCCATGATTCTTATATGCTATATTATGAACCTAGACTTCACTTGCCTGTGGCTCTGATCCCATTTTGGAGGGCATTGTCTACTCTGCTGCTGGTCAGGAATGGGATGGGATTGAGACCTGACCTCAGTGAAGGGTGTGGGCTGAGCTGCCACCTTTGTTTCCCTTTAGCTCCTACCTTAGTAGCAGGTGTGATCCATGCCACACACTTTGTTTACTTGGGAGTATCTTTGGTTTTCTATTGGTGGAAGGATGACCTTAGTCACCATCGCTTGTAAATGCTGGTTCTAGCACACATTGTCTTACCTATTAATAATGGGTTGTCCATTTGATACCTGAGAGTGTGATGTTCAAGGTGAACTCCTTTGACTTAATGAGGCAAATGGTTTAAAGATGACTTCATGGCAAAGGGTTGACTCAAGACTTATGTTATAAGGCCCTTCATATTGTGATATGTCTAAACATCCAATAAAACATCAAACAGCTCAAAATCTTATGTTGTATCATTAGGAAATAGGAACTTTCAAAATATTATATTGACAACATTGAAAAGTAGGACACAGTTTTTTCAGTCTGTGGATTTGTGGTGGAGCTGGGCACAGGGCATTCTCCATGAGGGCGGCTCATGCCAGAGAGACTCCAGTTTGATGCCACAAAACAGGACATCTTGCAAATTCAGAAAACGAAACTTCACAGCGCATCACCTTTCAGAGAGTCTAGCTGCTCAAAAAAAAAAAAAAACCTCTAAGACTTGTCTCAGTTACCCACAGCATGGCCAAATATCCTTGACCAAGCACATGTTATTTCATATGACCAATCACCACCCCTCAACAGCTGAGGAGCAGTTCAGTCCAATGGGTACAACACTTTCTAAGGGGAAAAATAGGATCTGAACAGACACTTTGATTGTGATTAGTTTTGCCAGTGCTGACATGCCATAGTTGATATGGGCAGATAACATCAAGACTCACTAACCCATTTCTATGTCTCTGGGAGATCCAGGTCTAGTCAGCCTAGACATTGGGCATTCCTTGCCTCTGGGAAAAGCCACTTCAAAAGAAGATCTGAGAAAACTGCTCATCTCCTACATTTTTAAAAACTGGTCTTTGATAAATGAACTCCAGAGATGAATCGTTTTAAGGATTTGGAACACAAGAATATTGGCTTTTATACAGAGCCCAAAGGATCCAAGGCACAAAAGTTATGCAAAGGGATGTGAAACAGTTCCCCGTCTCACCTCATGATCTGATGCAAGATATGTTGCCCATGAGTGGGAGTAAAAGGAGAGTTCAAATCTAAGTTCCCAAATGAAAGCCTGCCATACAAGGGAACCCTGGCATCATCCTCAGCAGAGAAGGAGAACTCTCCAGCACAAGGGGCCCTGGTGGCATCTGAGTTAAAATGTCCAGCTGCTGGTCAGAAAAGCTCAAGTTTCCAACCTGCCAGATGCCCAGGGAGGAAAGGCAGGGCAGTCTGCTATCGTAACATCCACTGGATGAGACTCTTTCTTGAGGCTCCCGAGGAGTGGGGAGTGAGGGGCTCAGGGCAATGGGCGTTAGGGCATAAGCGGGAGACTCCAGACGGTCCAAAAAGATCATGTGCTTGGTTGCTAATGGAAAGATTGGCCCTTCAAGTCCACGAAGAGGTACCTTGAAGAAAGGCCCGGCGAGGTGTTTCTCAAAAGTCAACACTGGGGAATGCCACAGCGAACAGTTCTCCTCTGACACATCAGGTCACCGGGAGTCAGAATGAACAGCAAGTAGAGAGAAAGGGCCAAAGAGACCACAAAGAAGTGTGTGCTCAGTGTCCACGGCGAAGTCCAAGGAAGAAGTACACCATAATACAGCTCTATGCCTGTCATCTCAGCGGCAAGGTGTGAACCAGATGCTTGAGTAGGTCCAGGCACAGAGGACATGACTTCACTTCAGGTTTCCCTGCGTTTCCAGAGTGGTGCTCAAAGACAGTTGCACAGAAAGTGTTCTGCCTGGGAGTGCTTAGTCTTGACAACAAGGACAACATTTTACATGGTCCATATACTCCTAGGCTAGATAGAAGTGCCCAAGTCTCAGAGGCAGTTAGCACTGACAAGAGACATCCTAACTCCCCCCAATGTCTTTAGCCTTCCATGAAAGTCACTCAGAATCCAGGTCCACTTCCAGCAAGACTCCTGATGTCATTGAGATTGTTTGCTTCACCCAGTGGAAGTTGTACTCAAATAGATATTAGATTCAACTACAGCCAAAGTTGAATGTGACACAAGACCAGACAACATTCTCTTCTATTCTACATAAGATCACTATGAGCCAGTGCCAATTTGAAGGCAACTAACAACTCAGTATCAAAAGTAAAGTCACATTTCTCACACCGCAATTCATCCCTGTCAGACACAGGAATGAATCCAGGGTTTGTGGGTTCTGAGGCTGAAGTGCAAATTATGAATAAAAAACTAAAATAGCTGAAGAGGAATCTACATAAATAAGACTCTGAAACGTCCATTGCCTTGGCTTCCAGCTAAGCTCCCCTCTGTCTATTATTGTGGCTTTGTTTAAAGCATAACTTGTATTCACACCATCTTGAGTGTAGCACCATGCAGTCATGCATTAAATCTTTGTTCACAATGAATGTATTCATTGTTCGACCTCAGAAAACAGTTGTCTGTGCAGTGAGGACAGTTCTGTGTCTGAGTCAATAGTTCTCCCAGGATGCAATTGTATCCCTCAGCTACCCAGCCTGAAAATATACATTGCTATTTGAATTGGGCAAAGGTTACACCACACCAAACTATTTTTAGTCTGGTCTATTTGTTTTCTTTGAGCTTGTTTACCTCTCTTAATCCTCTTTCTAATGTAGAATATCTGCTGAGTGGATTCTTACATGTTGCCTCAGAACTACAGTGTCCTTGTCCACCCAGACTGAGCTGGGGGAAAAGTCGGGTCTGGGAATGAACAGTCTCTGTATGGATTAGGGGGAAGGAGACTTTCTACTCCCCCAAAGAGTCACAATTTCAGAAACCCACGGTGTTACCCTCTCATGAAGGGTCGTGATGAGTCTGAATTGACTCAAAGGCAGAGTGCTGGTTCTTCATTGGTTGGCTAGGTTTTCGTGCAGACACTGAAAAGCGCTTGTACCTCAAACTGTGCTTTGTATGGGTGGCAAAGGCCACACTGTCTCAGGCAGCAAGCCTGCCCCGTCAAAAGAGAACTGTTGTTGCAGCTATCACCAACACTTCTCTTTAACTTTGAAGAGCACATGAAGTCAAATGAGGTCCAGGCACTGGCACATTAAGCTTACTCTGCATTTGTAGAGAAGCATATTTGATCTAATGTGTACAGAGCTATATCAGGTTAAAGGTTAGTCCAAACGAGGCCATGTTTTTCCTTGAGAGCCAACTCCTTTAAATTCGTAATTCCATCATTTAAGCTTATTCTGCCTCCAAGTCCCCCAAGCACTTTCAGGAGCAATCAATCCTTAAAACTGTATCTCATCTTGTTAATAAAGTTTAAAGACACTACGCTAAGCCTCAGGAGAGCCAAGTAATGGAAAAGTAATGGCCTTAACAGAATTCATCATCGCCTCACGTCAACCTTCTCATCAGAGGGTTGCTATTACATCACAGGGAAAATGACTCTTCACTGGTCTGTTGAACAAAAGCAAAGGCTTAAAGGCCATATCTACAGTAAGTCAGAGAGCCAGGCTTTTCTCCCAAATATCTGTTCTATTTTCCTTCATTCTTTTGTTGTTTAGAATCATGAGATCGAAAGAATGCATTAACACTCAAACTGTACATCTCAATACCTCAAAAGCCAAGTCAATAGAAAAGACATTTCATAGACTTGAGATGTGGTCAACAAGGCCTGTGAGGAGATACAGGTTTAATATCTGGTGGTTAAAAGGAGGAGTGTAAGAAATAATAATTGTGAAAGAAAGCATCTGGAACTCACATGGTACCAAAAAAGCCAATTAGATTGAAATAGAAAATTTCAAAATGTGAAGCACATAAAAAGAGAGTTCAAGTCATTTTAATCATAAATCCTCTCAGGAGGGTCAAAGTAAGTGCCTCTCAGTAACAAGTAACAGAGACCTACAAGACACTGGAGACATAAGACCACACTAGAAACCCGAGCATCATCATTAGGTCATGTGCGTATTTGTAGATGGAAAAGAGAATGGCTATCAGGAAACAGACTTTCTAGCCAGGATGCATTCTTCAAACTCTGGTTGCACCATTCTGCTTCTATTACCCACCATCTGAGAGCATACTGAAAATTAGTGATGTTCTACAATGTTATAAATAATCAGCAGAGTTTAATTGAGTTACCTTATATAGTTGTGTATAAGCCGAGCTTTTTCAGCATATTTTTAATGAAGTTTTTGTGGTGAACTTAGGTGCCTCGGCTGATATACGGGTTGGCATATACTCAAGTACATACAGTACTGATACTGCTGTTGTTACTGGCCATCAGTTTGGCTTCAACTCATAAAGACCCTATGTACAACTGAATGAAGCACTACCTGGTCTTTCATCATCCTCATAACTGCGGCTGTGCTTGCAGCCCCAATGTCAGATGACTAGAAAGAAAGATGACTTTCTCTAGTCTATTTATCATTACTTACACAATCCACTGCCGCTGAGCCAATTTCAACACACTGGGACCAAATTTCAGGGAGGGTTTCTAATGCTTTGTAAATCCTTATAACAGCAGACAGCCTAATCTTTCTAGATCAGTGGTGTGTTTGAACTGCCGACCTTGCAATTAGCAGCCCAACGACTACCCAACAGCTCTACCTTATTGTGTTCTAGAAACTCTAACCACTTAGCATTCAATTCTGGCTTGCTTTCTGTACAAAAAGCTGACATGTTTTACCTTCTGGAAAACCAGTCAGTTTCACTTTTTCTCTGATTGGAAATTATGGTAGAGATGGTGATCTTGACACAAAAGGAAAATCCACCCTACTTATGACCAAAGACACAGTCTCTGTAAGCAAAACCCAAAGCAGTGACTACGGTGGTGACATGTCACAGGAGACATGTCACAGGAGAAACGTGTTCTGCAGGGTGTACAGTGGTTGATTTTCCAGAAGTTGATCACCAGACTTCCCTTCTTTGCTGCCTCTCAATGGATTCAAACTTCTAACCTTAGTGTAGAGTGTGTTAACTCTTTACACACACAGAGTAGAACAATATGGTCCTGTCCATTTTCAATAGGTCAGAGCTTTATCAAATTTTATAGTCATTGCAGCAAAGGAAGACTCTCACCTTTGTGCTCCCGAATAAAAGACCTGACACCATTCCCTCTTTTGGATGTCGCTCATGCTGGAGTATGTCCACTTGCTCTCCTGCATTATAATTCTCTCAAACCACATGGAACACCACCAGTAAGGACTCGTGGAAGGTAATTGGGTCTGTGTGGTTGCCACTAGAAACCTTTCAAAGACCAGCTCAATACTATGAGTCTAAAACAGTGGTTCTCAACCTGTGAGTTGTGAGCCCTTTGGGGGTCGAACTAACAATTCTTTCACAGGCGTCACCCGATTCATAATAGTAGCAATATTATAGTTATGAAGTAACAACAAAGATGATTTCATGGGGAGGAGACAGCCCAGTCAAGGTGCAGCCGGGCAGCGATGACGCACACAAGTTTCCTCTAGTTCCTGAAGCCTTCCTCCCCTCCCCGTCCCCCCAACCATCATGGTCCCAATTCTACCTTACAAATCCAGATGGACTGGAGAAGGTACACTAGTAGAGAGGGAAGCTGGAGCTATAAGGAAACCAAGATGGATGCGCCCCTGTGGGCCAGTGGTTAGACTGGAGCTGCTGGAAGGATGGAGAGAAGGTGGGGTAGAGAGACGGAACCAACTGCAAGGATATACATATAAGCTCCTATTTGAAGGCCGGGCATCAAAGGAGTGGATTGGGGGAGAGGTTGGGCAGTGTAAGCTATGACAGAGCAATAATAATTTATAAAGTGTTGAGGATTGATGGGGAAGGGAGAGCAGGGGAAGAGGGGAAGAGATGGAAAAGCCGATACCAAGGGTTTAAGGGAAAATGCGGATGACTGGAGAACGATGGCAGCGTTAAGGTGCTTGGCACAGTGTGTTTATTTATGTATCGTGAGAAGCAATGTACAAGCCCCCAATAAAATGATTTTTAATAATAATAAAAAGATGACTTTATGGTTGGGGGTCACCACAATAGGAGGAAGCATATTAAAGGGTCATGGCATGAGGAAGGTTGAGAACCACTGGTTCAAAACAACAAATAGAATATTTTCTTAGGATTTGAACTCTTTTGTTATGGTTTTCTCCCAGCACTTTTATTCTGAAACCGTGTGCTTCTACACTGTTTAGCAACACCTTTTAAATGTCTTGCAAACAGTTGGTAAATCTTGGGTGAATCTGTTTCCCAAGACTGCTTTAAAGCGTTGAAAAGCCAGCATGTTACTTTAAGGAAGAAGGTGTTCCTGACCCAAACCATGGTATTTTCAATTGCCTCATATGCATGAGGAAGTTGGATATCGAATAAGGAAGACTACAGAAGAATCAATGCCTATGCAATATGGTGCTGGCAAAGACGAGTCAAGAATGGCCAAGAGAACAAACAGATCTGTCTTGGAAGTAATGCAGCCAGAATGCTCCTAAATGAAGGAGACAAGATTCGATCTCATGTACTTTGGACATTTTATCGGGAGATATCAGTCCCCAGAGAAGGACATCAGGCTTGGTAAAATAGTAGACGTGCATCAAAAAAGGGGAAGGACCTGCACAAAATGGATTGACACAGTAGCTGCAACAATGGGCTCAAACCTAGGAGCAGTTGGGAGAAAGGCACAGGACCAGTCAGTGCTTGCTTCTGTTTTGCCTCAGGTCTCCACATGTCAGAACCAACTTGACGCCACCTGCTAACACAAGCATATATATCTGCTCTATAGGAATCGAAAGCGTGACTCGAAATTTTTCTTAGTGGTAGTGACTTTGATGAGTTTGGCCCTTCTCAAAATCATGTGCTGACCCCTGCCCTCTGACAGGGTGACAGAATTAAACTGACCCTTAAGGTTTTCTTGGTTGTCTTCTTTACTGAAGCAGCTTGCCCTGTCATTATTCTGCAGTGCCCCATGTGAGTTTGAACTGCCTGCAGCTGGACACTGACCAGCCTCACCATGACTGGCTTAATCCAGGAATATTCACATTCAGACAAAGAGAAAAATCGGTGGTTTAGGTGAGGATCTTGGGCAGTGGCTGCATGTATGTTAATAAAGAAGTAGGATCATTCAAAAGAAAAGGGTCCAGAAGAGAAGGAATGGCAGGAACCTTCGAAACCCTCCAATCCAAGGGTAATGAGACTAGCTAAAGACCATACAGCTCCTTGGTGGCAAGGTCAGAGGTTCAATGAGGAGTTCTTCTTACTCTAGTTACTCTGGAGAATGGAATGGCATCTTAAGATGGACTGAATTGGATCCTGCACAAATACATGATGGAAATCCTAAGGCCTATGGAGTTTATAATTGGAGATTATAATTTAGGGATGCGTTTTCTTTGTTAACAAGGCAGTATTGGTGTCTAGTGTGCTTCAAATGCTTGAAATGTAAATGAAGATGAAGCAGAAATTGAGGAAGACATAGGTCATGCCACACAAGGAGCCAAAGAGAGAAGGGTCTTCGCCAGAGCCAACAGAGAGAGAAAGCCTTTTCTTGAGCCAGCATCTATGGGGGCTTCCGGTCTTTGAATGAGTGAGAAAATATTTTGTATCTTTTAAAGCTACTCACTTATGATATTTTCTGTTACAGCAGCACTAAGATATACCACCCACCACCCACTGAAAAGAATAAAAATAAAAGGGACCCTTACAGATTGGATTGTGTTCTCCTCAAATATTGCGTTTAAATTCTAACCCCTGGTGATTTGAATATGACCTTGCTTGGAAAATGGGTCTTTAAAGATGCTATCAATTAGCAGCATGTTGTACTGGAAATATGGTGGATTCTTATCCAATCTCAGTGATGTCCTACAAGAGAAAAGAGACCCAGAGGCACAGATAGAAGACAGCCATATGAGGAGAGAGAGATACCACAGTGGGCCCAGTCAAGAAATGGCTAGGGCTACAAGAAACTGAGAGGCCAGAGAGCATCTTTCCTGGGCACTGTGGAAAGAACACGGCCCTGCCAAGACCCTGAATTTGGGCCCCTGAGGCCCCCAGAGGTATCAGACAATAAATTTCTGTCCCTTTAAGAATTCAGTTTGCCATATATTGTGACAAATCTCCAGAAAACAAATACCAAAAGCAACAAAAAAAGTACCTATTGTCATCCTGCTCAGGGGAAACCTATAGGGCATAGTAGATCTGCCCACGGGGTTTCCAAGGCTATAATCTTTACGGAGGCAAACTACCCTGTCTTCCCACAGAATGCCAAACTGGGTTTGAACTTTTTGGATGGCAGATCAATACTGAACCACTGTGCCAAAAGGGCTCTTTGGAAACTAATACAGGGCACACACACACACACACACACACACATACACACACAGAGAGAGAGATGAAATTAATCTAGGCTCAGATTCTACGAGAGGAAAGGGCTTTTACTTCGATGAGGTAGCTGAAGCAAAGACATACAACTGCCAGGTCTCCCTTCTCTCCGCCCAGCTTTCTGGTTGGTTGTTGTGCAGCCTTTGTGGTGAAGTGCAATTACTTGGTCCTTCTATCCATAGCCTCTATACCTTCCGGTCCAGACTGGGTCAAGCTCACGGCCATTCACTTCATTCCGATTCATAGCCATCCTTGAGGGCCAAAGTTCATTTTCATCAGAGCAGGAAGCCTCATCCTTCTCTGGAGGAGCAGCTGATAGTTTCACACTGATGACCTTGTGGTGAGCAGCTCAACATGTAACCGACGACACCTCCTGGGCTTCTAGTAACTGCCCGTGGGCAGCATGCAACGGAAGTGTGGAGGACCCAGGATTGGTCAGAGTTTTGGTTAGAGGTTTTTAAAACCTCTAGGTTTTAAAAAAAAAAAAAAGCGAGCCTCTCTGAAGCACCTGGGCTGTGAGATAGAGACTGAGTGGTGAGATCCCCAGCCTACAAAAGGAGTAAGGTGGGGTGCCTTTGGGCAAGAGGTTTTCTTGCAGAATGCGGTGCCCTTCAGACATTCTGATGCTCCAAGTGCTTGGTAATGCATGTCCGAGGAGGGCAGAGGCAAAGGAACCACAAAGCTGAGAAGCAGAAGACCAGAGAGAAGCAAGCCTTCCCCGGGAGAAGAGGCACTTGGAACAAAGGAACTGCATCCTTACCATTCTGTAAGGCGGTGCCTAATCTAATAAACTCCCACCATCCTGAGTATTGCCAGTGAGCTCTATGTGGTCAATGCAACAGTTCATCACACCCAACAGAGAAGTTGAGTGCTCCGGGAAGAAGGGCTGGCGTGCGTATAGGCTAAGGAAGGATGGAGATTGGGCGGGGGGGGGGGGGGGGGGGGGGGTTGTCTCTGAGACCTCTCCCTCACGGGTGTCATCCTCAGGAAGATATGGAGTAGGGGAGCTCCGCAGTGGCTTCAGTGCCATTTTTTCCATCAGTCACTTGATCTTTGCTGGAACCCAAAATAAACACAGGCAGAACAAGACAAAGGGGAAACAGAGGGAGTGTCTATTGACAGAAAACTGTTCTCAGATGGCATCAATCTTGCAAGAATTTTCTGGAGTTTCATTAACCGGAATCAAAGCTTGTGTCCTGCAGGTGCACTCTCTTCCCAGGTCCCCTTGGTGACTTCTTTCCTCTTGTGTCAGTCGAAGCCATGGCACCCCGGGGAAGGCACTGGCTCATCGGCTGCTACAACTGGGGAACTAGAGACGCAAGGTCACTCTCACTGGCTCAGAGCTTCCGGTTGTACTCACTACATGGGAAACCTTACTGTACACACTGAGACTCAGAACTACCTAGTTCCAATGATGTGTTTGTCAGTGCTGGCAATTCATCCATTGCCAGATGGTCTGATCTCACAGTGTTTGGAATAGCATCTTTGGCAGCCTTCCCATCTCAGGTCGATTTATTCCATCTTCATTCATGGAGAGGGAAGCTAGCAAGCTATGTGTGTCCCAGAAGAAGAAAGAGAGGCTTGACTAAACAAGAAGACTGGCAAGCATCTTGTGAACTCAAAGGGAGTAAATCAGTGTTCTCCTCTGTTAATTACTGAAAAACATAGGGTCAGGGACCCAGGAAGGAGTCCCGATGGCATAGTGGCTCCGGCAAGATGTTGATTGTTACTGGGCTGTTGGAAATGAAGTGAAGGGGGTTGTGGGAAGATTAGGAAGGGAGAAAAGAGAGACAGGCATTCTTTCAAGAAATCCTGCCGTTAATTGATCAAAGAAAAGGGTTGGTAATTGAGATTGAGGGACATTGTTTCCACACGGTTGAAAAGAGGGAGACACTGCATTTGTGAAGGAATGGGCCTTCCACAGAATGCAGAGATAGAGAAGCACGGATGGAAATGGTGAGTGGAAAAGAGGACAGTCCTTCTGGTGCATCTGTGTTCTCTCTGAAGTAGGTGGGAAGTCAGTAACTGGTGGAGGGCAGTGCTGAGCTGGGAGTGCAGGCATAGGGATTACTGGTCTATCTGAGAAGGAACAAAAAGGGAGGAAATAGCTGCCTGGTGAAATGAATAAGGAGATAGTAAGGGAAACCTGCTAAAAGAATGGTTGGGCTGAGCCCCGGTGGTGTACTGGTTGTGTGCAGGACTGCACCCACAGGGTTGACAGTTCAAATCCAGCAGCAGCTCTCCAGGAGCAAGGCTGGGCTCCCTACTCTAACCAGGACAGTGATGTCATACAACACACGCACACACACACACACAAAGGATTGTTGGACATGTTGAGTGCTGATATTTGAGGTCAATTGCTATGAAAAGTGGCTCAAGTGGTGGATAAGTGTTAACATCCAACTACTCTTTTTAATCTTTGAAAGCTAAAAAAAGAGAAGCGCTTGGATATAAGGAAGAAGTAAGAAGGAAAAGAAAAACCAGATGGTGATTTTTAAAAATAATGTCATAATTCTGTCAGCGTTTGACTCTGTCTCACACTTCACACCAGGGCAAGTGGAGTCTTTTTTCCAAGTGCCGAGGTCTTTCCCCAGCCCTCCCTGCCCCCAGGACCCTGTAGTCAAAACTCTAAACTGTTCGTTCAATGGGAAATCAGCTACCTTCATTTTGAACTCAATGCAGAATAAAGTAGACCACTCCATAAAATATACCAAACACACCGAGTTTTTACTTCAAGGTCACAAAGATCTTGAGTGTGATTATCATCTAAACTCAAAATCTCAGGCCACAGCTGTATCGATCCCCCCTCTTACGCTCAACAGATATTAATTCAAATCTAAAAGCCCATTGTCCCTGGGCTGATTCAGACTCCGCTACCTGGCAGAGCAGAACTGACCCACACACACCTCACCAGGCTGCAAAGCTCTATGGGAGCTGACTGCTTCCTCTCTCTCCAGAGGGGTTCCACCCACCAATCCTTCAACTGAGCACTAAGCCTCTGAGCCCCAGAGCACCCTTTTAACATAGATGCCAAGGGAAAGGGAAAAGGGTTGACTGTAGTATCATTTTAGCAATTAGAATGGAATGGGAAAGTGACTAGAGGAATGCCCACAAAGCCAAGAAAGAAAACTGGTACCACTGAGTAGGGGAATTAAAAATAAATAGCACAACCACTTTAACAATCAAACAAAAGAACATGCCTTTTTAACCAGGGACCCAATGCAAATATTGATCCTTTTCATAGACTGTATTAAAACATAATGGTTCTTTTGCAATGATCCTTTCATGTTTTGAGATGAAAGATACAATGTCAGGCAGGTCACAAAGCTCAGAGCGCTTCTGTGAAAAGCCGGAGGAATGAAAACCCCTGAGAGAAACGCCAATGAGATTGGACATGCAATGAACCCCAAAGAGATTTTGATGTCAACAATTAGAGGCTGGTACAAAATTAGGAAACTTAAGAAGGCGAAGCAAAAGAACTATACACACATAAAGTGGAAAGACATTTTAAAAATAAGCATGCAAAGTGTATGCCATTTCATATGTAAAGTCAAAGTTCTAAAAAGTTTGGACAAATAAAAGGATTTTATTTGTATTTACTTGGTATTCCCCTGTTATATTCCAACTTAAGCTGCATTTTTAAGGCCCAACTCCCCAAAACAAATTGAAATAGAGCTTCTTTAGGGGAAGAACAAAGATGCTAAAAAGATCTGTTCAAACTCAAAAAAAAAAAAAGCTATAGCAAGAGACAAATCTGACTTTGAATCACATTAAGTTTATATGATATTTCAATGGGTTATTAAAATCTCATTAAATAAAATATTATTTAAGATATGGGGGAAAGATGAGAACATTAAAAGATTCCCCCTTCCACTAGAGAAATATTTTTATAATGATATTTTCTCTCATAGGCCCTACTTCTTTCCATAAGTTTCATAACTGACTTATGAAGGTGTGCAGTTTGAGAGCATGGGAACTGTCTCAGAGAATAGAAAGAGAACTGGAAAGTGTCATTACCATGCTGTACATTCCATCTCAACATAGATTTCTTTTTTTTTTTCAACATAGATTTCTAAATCACTTTTTTAAAAAGAAAGGACAGCTTAGTTGAAAAAGCTGGCAATGACCTGAACAGCAATTATCAGAACAGAAAACCCAAATAATCAGTAAACTTGAGATAAGGTGACCAATTTCCTTAGTAAACATTTAACACCCATGATATAGCCAAAATTTGAAAAAGCATGTCAATATCATGAGGCTAAGGATAAGCTGAAGAGGTGTGCCTGTGGGAATTCTTATGCTCTCCTTCTGGGAGCACATATTTGTACAACAGATCTGAGAGCACTTTTACACTATCTCGAAAATTCAAACAAAGGAATATTCTATGACCCACCAGGAATACTTGTAGGTCTGTGCTCCAGAAAACTCATGAGTAAACCCTCCTGGGCGTGAGTGCTCCCTGTAGCACTGGATTTAGATAGTGGCTCTGGGTAGAAAAAGGAGTCGTGATGGTGGAGTGCTCACCAGATAAGGGAAAGGTGGTCAGTCTGAACCCACTTAGAAGCGCTTCGAGAGAAAGATTTGGTGATCTGATTCCATAAAGATTCCAAAAGTTTATGGCCATCGACTCAGTTCCATATCATAACAACCATGCAGGGCAGAGAAGATTGCCCGTATTGGCTTCCAGCACGGTAGCTTTTTATGAAAAGAGAAAGTCTTGTCTTTCTCCCCTGAGGGGCAGGTGCTTTCAAACTGCAGAACCGACAGTTATCAGCCACCAGGTAACCCACTACGGCACCAAGACACCTCCACAAAGACTGCATCCTGTCAAACCCACGGGACAGTTGTATCACCTGGCATTGAGTCAAAAGTCAGTTTTATAACATCTAAAGCAACATAGGTAGTAAAAAGGAGAGAGAGAGCCATGGGCTTAAAGAGATAAATAATTTCATTTCTTAGGCTGAGTGTTGGGAATATAAGGGTTTTGTTTTTTAATGTTATTATCTCTACTCTTTGGTTTGCCTGAAATTTCTCACAAACATTAAAGGGATAACAAGAAAACAGACTTACCAAACTGTCCACATCTATGCTGGAGTTTACAGCCCACTGCAACGTACTCATGATATTCATGGCTAATGTCAGAATGATACCAACTGTTCCTTCTCCTTCACCTGTAGGTGGGGGAAATATTTTAAGAGCCTTGATTTTCCAGGGGAAAAACAAAGAAGCTTCATGCTATGTCTCTCTTCTGGGAGACATTTCCAGCACAATTCTCCTCTGATTGGGATGCCACTCAAGCAACAGTTCCATTCTATCGCAACCTTCCTTTCATCTCAGCTCACCACAGCATTAACAGGTTGCATGGATGCTCTGTTCATAGCAAGTGTTCAACCAATGTTTTAAATAGAAAATGATCAAATATTAGGAAAGGGTTGGCCTTAAACAAATGCTTGAGGTATTAAGGAAGGCTGTTAGTATTAAGTAGATACCATCTTTGTTTATTCTACTGTAAATGATAATAATGCCATTATTATAGAATGCTTAGTGGAAAAACACACAATCCTGCATCCTGAACACTAGGAGAAAGGTGTGTTTGAACAGTGTCCAAAGATGTTTGAATGTGCTTTCCACCTTTGTAAGTAGAACTTTCCCTGCTAAGCAGCTCCTTCTGGGAGAGTGGACTTGAACTGACATGGAAAATCATCCTTTACAGGGTTTTTGTTTTGTTTTAAATGTGTATGTATTTTGTAAAGAATAAGGGATGGCTAAAGCAAGTGGGTTTCAGGATCGAAGGGCACCAATAATTAAAATGTATTAATAGTCAGTACTAAGGGCTGTTGAAATTTTCAATTGACATGATCTTAAGTTCATTTTAAAACTAGGTTACACAATCCCAGTTGAAAAGCATTTACTGCATGAAACGGTTATGGGGTTCAAACACTGGGAGAAGTAATTTATATTAATCATTGAAATTTTGTGTGTGCACTATTCCTCCAACAAAAGACAAGCTATAGACAACTAGTGTCTGCTTTCAGGAACATTTACCTCAAACACAAAAGATGTATGCAGGGCCCCAAGCTCATTCTAGAAGTTAATATTAGAATAAGATGCTATTTTAATAATAATAATAATAATAATAATAATATGAGGATGACAATACTTATCGTGACCTAATTATGGGCCAGGTGCTCTGATGGTATGGTGATTACAAGTTGGGCAGCTAGCTACAAGGTCGGCAGTTCAAAACCACCAGATGT
The DNA here is from genome assembly GCA_004026705.1 of Nesogale talazaci. Lineage (NCBI taxonomy): Eukaryota > Metazoa > Chordata > Mammalia > Afrosoricida > Tenrecidae > Nesogale > Nesogale talazaci. The sequence goes on along the minus strand of PVJH01004071.1, from coordinate 13,035 downwards.
TCCACTGGAGAAAGATGGAGTTTTCTACTCCCATTACGAGTTACAGTTCTGGAATCTCCCAGTAGGTTCACTCTGAGTCAGTATCGACTTGATGGCAGTGATGTGGGTTTGGCTTTGGTTACTATGGCCGAGGCACTATCTAAGTACCTCACACATAACATCATCCTCTTTAATACTCATCACAAAACTACAAATACCATGAGTACTGAAAAAACTGAGGGGCGAAGAGTGTGCAGGTCCTTTAGAATGAACAACTCATAAAGAGATCTACTGTGTTGAAGGCTGACATTTCTACCAATGTGACAGTGAAAGAATTGCTCTTTTTCTTGATTGTAGATTTGTTATCTCAACGGCTCTCCATGTCTCAGGTGTTTCCCCCTGCCAGTAAATAAGAGCTAAGAATACTACATGTACCCCCAGTTCAATGAAATCACATGTTCAACATTACACCAACAAAAATTCCAAGAAACCAGCCACTGACGAATAAATGAACAGGTTTCAAATGAATACATTCTTTTAATAAAAAACCTGTAAAATACTAAACATGTCCACCTCTAATACCATCACAAAGTTTTCAGGGAAACTTGGAGGGAAATAACTGATCGATACACGGTACCTGTTGTCAAAATGGAAATGAAGGTAACAGCAATGAAGAAGATGACAAAAATCATCTCGATTCTCATCTGGAACCAGCGAAGTGTCGAAAGGTACAAGAACCAGTGAGCAGTGTGCAAATTCAGAGCTTTGTGGAACAAGGTTTCGAAGTAAGGCTGGCGTCCAAAGGCACGGAGTGTCCACAGTCCTTTTAAGCTTGTAACAAGATGAGTGAAAATTGGACTCCTGGCTGTGAATCGTCCCCATAGAAAACAATGCAGATTTCGTAAATACAGAATGCAAATTCATACTGAAAAGACTAAAAGAGCAGCCACACAGCCAATGCCAGGGGCTATAGGTTGTTGACACTGTGTTGGTAGGTGCCCTTGCGTCACCTCCAACCCATAACCACCCTCTGCATACTAAAATGGAACACAGCACAGTCCTGTGCCACCTTTAGGGCTGTTCTTAGGTTTGAGCCCCTTATTGCAACCATCTCTTTGAGGGCTTCCTGTTTCGCTCTGCTTCCACTTTTGACTCTGCTGTTTCTTTTTCATAGATGGAATGGGTTGTATTTTAAAAGGAGCTACTCTCTGTTTCACTTGGTTACCATGGATAGGAAACCTTAGAAGGACTTCCAGTATTTCTTTGTTTGACGACCATTGGGCATGCACTCATTAATTCATTTTTTGGCTACTCCAACGTTAATCACTGATGAAAGGAAAATGGTTTTTGTTGTAAGAAAATTTATTCACATGCCCCAAGGAAGAACAATTTCTACACCTTAATCCGGTTAATCATCTTTAAAGCCAAATCACACTGAAGAGGTATCCCTTGAAAAGATATCTTCCCCAAAGCTGTTACTAAGAAAATGTGCTTTCAGACAGCTGGTACATTATCTGGGAGCACACATGTGGTCTCAGACACCTGAAACTACAGTGTCTGAAACAAAAGGCTAGAGGGCAGACATTTGTCCAGAATTGTTTAGAAACCCAGAAAGTCTTTAATTGGAGAAGCACTATTATTTTTAAATATAATTTATGAAAGTAAATGACAGACGAATCCTTTATATCTTCAGATTCTGTTCTTGTTTTGTTTGTTTGACTTCTAATCTAAAGGTTAGTAGTTCTTATATAACATGTATGCATGTAAAAGGAATAGTAAATACCCAAAGGACCAATCATTTTTGTTCACTAATTTAGAACATGTGACTTTGTTTTGGGGTTCAAAACAAGTGTATAGAGCAAGGGTGGGGATTCTTTTCTCTGCCAGGGACCATTTGGATATTTACAACATCATTTGAGTGCAAAATGATCAACCTAAAAATTGGCCTGCTTTATTTGGTGAAATGTTCCATTAACTCGCCCCTAATGTGATGGCTGGCACTGTTTCGCTTGTCGGCATATTATTAACTGATACTGATGATTTTCCAGGCCTCATACGGCCCTTGGACTGGGACGTTCCCCAGTCCTGATATAGCACGTATGAGGGTACAGTATAAACCCAAACCAAATCCCCCAACAAACCCCTTTGTGTTCAATGGGTTTAACAACTCAACTCTGTCCAACATTGAGGAAGCATGGTCACAATGCAACCTACACTAGGCCCATATATTACTGACCTCTGAATAAGCTCCTTCCAGGCTTTTCTGTTTTCGATAAGGTGCAAGAGGTCTCACTATAAAGCCAGGCATCTCAAAGTATGTTTTTCATGTTTTTTCAATGCCACCTGGTTCCGTTATGATTGCAGCCAAGAAAACCCTTGAGAGCAGGGCTGCTCAAACACAGGGGGTCACCACAAGCCAGAAGGGTCTCAACAGCAGTGACTTTAGCTTTGGTTTCTCCTCAACCTGGTAAACTGCACCCTCTTGCTTTAAAATCACAATGAAGCCACAGGGTCATATGTGATCAGAAAAGCTAGGTCATACACTCCTCTCCTAGCATCATCCCAGGCGGAGGCTTCTAACTGCCATCAGCATACCTTCAGATTCCAGTTGTTTGAGTTGCTGAGAGGTGTGGAGGAAGTAGGCCCTCAATAAGACAAATGCAATGATCACAGGCACTGTGGCCAGGAAGATGTACGGCAGCAACACGGAGACGACTGTCACGGCGCCAATCACAATCAGCAACAACTGTAGGGGCAAAGAGATGTCTGGTGAGGGAACATCATCACATGACAAATTATACTGGACATGTCCCCTACCGAGGGGCAGGAAGTTTTGCTAGGGAGCCAGCCACCTCAACACGCACAGGGATTATAGGCACTCAGAAAAATCTGTTAGGGTCCAGATCATAACTTTATGATATTAAAAAAAACCACAAATAACATGCTGTTCTTCCATCAAAAGAGATTCTCATTCATCAGACACTTTTAAAGTGCTATGAGACAAATTCATTTAAAAATGATTGTAAATAAAGATTTTGAATCTGGTCTGCCTGAAGATATTTTTACTTTTGAAATCATTTTGGTTTAAATGACAATTTAAAGATTTTTTTTGTCAGATGGTTTTTAAGGAATCAGACCTGCCTGAGGCTTGGGTCTTTTGATTTAGCTAAATGGTGGAAACATTTCGGTGTCTTATCTGACGAACATTAAACATTGGAGGGAAAAATCATATGTCATAACTTTATTCACATTTCCAACTCCTCTCCTTGCCCTCTTTGAGATAGTTGGAGATCCTCTTGAGTTGGGGGTTGGCAGATTTGACTTTAGAAAGTGTTTCTGTCTCTCACTCTCTGTCTACCCCTTCTCCCCTTCTCTCTCTTGTCCTTCCTCCCTCCTTGTCCATCCTTCCAAAGTCAATTTTTCATTCCAGTTGAGTTCATCTTTTTACATTCTCCACACAAAAGCTAGAGCTTTATGGGAATCTCAGAAATAAACCACCAAAATGATGCTCTTCAGTATCAAGTTGAAGGCTTAAATTCTGTGTTTCTGCAGGACATGAAATCAGAATATTCTATTAAGGAGACAAAAACTCCATAATAAACTATTGACTTAAGTACAAATTTAGTAACCAGGGTTAGAAAAAGAAGGCTATTCTTGAAGATAAACATGTGGCCACCTAGCTGAGAAGCAACAAAGCCCACATGGAAGAAGCACACAAGCCTGTGTGACTATGAAGTGTTGATGGGATCAGGTATAAGGCATCAAAGAACAAAAAACCAACCCATTGTGAATGAGTTGGGTGTGTAGGGTGGAGATCCAAATCCCATCTCTAGGCAACTGGACATCCCCTTACAGAAGAGTTGCCAGAAGGAGATAAGCCAGTAAAAGCACCATGTAGCACCAAAGAAACATACAACTTTCCTCTAGTTCTTCATTGCTTCCTCCCCTCTACTCTCATGATCCCAATTCTACCGTACAAATCTGACTAGATCAGAGGATGTACACTGGTACAGATCAAAGCTGTAGACACAGGGAATCCAGGACAGAGCAACCCCTCAGGACCAATATTGAGAGTAGTCATACCAGGAAGGGAAGGGGAAGATGGGGGAGAAGGGGGAACTGATCTTAAGGATCTGCATAGAATGCCCTCCCTGGGAGATGGACAATAGAAAAGTGGATGAAGGGAGGCAATGGATGGTGTAAGACAAGAAAGAGTAATAATAATTTATAAATTATCAAGAGTTCATGAGGGAGGGAGGGGGGAAATGAAGAGCTGATACCAAGGGCTCAGGTACAAAGAAAATGTTTTGAGAATGATGATGGCAACAGATGTATAAATGTGCTTGGCACAATGGATATATGTATATATACATATATATGGATAGTGATAAGAGTTGTATGAGCCCCAATAAAATGATTTAAAAAAAAAAGAATAACAAAACTGTAATAGCATCCACTTGCCAAGCAATGGCAATTTCCACGGGTGTCCGTGCCCTCTAGCCGGGAGTGCAGTGCATATACCATTTTTGGCAGATAGGGCCATCTGGTGAGTCTAGTTCAGAAATCATCTTTCAATCAGACGTTTGTTGTTGTTGCTGCTGCTATTTCCATCTAAGACCTCGGGGAATTGTCTTAGTAATTTAGAGATTTTTGAGGAGAAAACTCCTATGGCTCTGGTTCACCAGCCTTCAAATTCTGTAATTCCAGATGCTCAACTCATTCAAGAAGTAACTAGATAGAATTTTACCAGGTGTTGCTCTGATCTACCAGCTACGGGTTGGGGGCCGTCACCGAGATCTGCCCGTCAAATGCACCGGCTGCTCTTTGGGCGGAAGGTAGGCTCTCTCCTCCTGTGGAGCTGCCGTCTCAGAAACCCACATGAGCAGCTCCAGCTTGTCCCAGAGCAGGGCTTCTCCACCTTCCTCATGCCATGACCATGCCATGCAGTTCCTCATGTTACGATGACACCATAAAATCATCTGTGTTGCTGCTTCACCACTGTCGTTTTATATCTGTTATGAATCGGGCGACCGCTGGGAGAAGGTCCTTCAACCCCAAAGGGGGTCACGATCGACAGGTTGAGAATCGCTGCCCAGCGGGTCGCTCTGAGTTGGACTCCACTCGATGGCAGATCTTTAGTTTGGGTTTGGAAGCTTTAGATGAGTTACCTAGGAGGATGCCACGTTCGAAGGAAAACCTTCCATATTCCAATACTGGCTTAAAACCAGCAGCAATACAACGAGAAAACCTTGCTTAGACCAAACCCAACCAAGTGTCGTTGAGTCCATTCTGATACACAGTGACCCTTTGGAGAGTTTAGTGCAGCAGTAGAGGCCCCTCACCTGCCATCCTTATGGAAGTAGACAGCCTCATCTTTCTGCTGCAGCAAGGGTAGTGGGTTTGAACTGCCAGCTTTTCTGTTAGCAGCTGAGTGCTGAGCAACTGTGCCATAAGGCTAATGCCCTAGTTGCAACATGTTAAAGTGCTCCATCCAATATGAACTAGCTTTTTAAAGAGATCTAGGCCAATTATTTCTCAGTAATAGGACCTTAGGGGAAATTAAAAGGGGAAAAAAACAAATTTCAAGTCTAGTGAACTCATAAATGTGATTTAAATAGGTTATCCCATTACATACCACCGTATCTAAAGGATGGAAACCATTGAATTGTTGGACTATTTTCAGTTATTCAGTAAAGAGCACATGATCTTCTGTTTACAAATGTGCTGTGTCAATTTTGGTATCCTATTTTTAGCACCCACTTGTTCATCAGTTTATTTTACTTTGATAGCTTGTGTGTTGCTGTGATGCTGGAAGTTATGTCACTGGTACTTCCAATACCAGCAGGATAAACCAGAGGGAACAGGTTTCAGCGGAGCATCCTGACTAAGAACAGACAACAAAGAAGAATGTGGCTCCCCATTTGAAGGAAGTAGCCACAGAAAACCTAATGCCTACTTCAGAAGCATTATTAGAGACTGAAGGCCTACTGAATGGAAGCAGAATATTGCTGGAGATAGTGCTGGAAGGGGGCCCCCGAGGGCCTGGAAACATTTGATGTGTGACTCAAGAGGAGAATATCTGCTTTCTCAAAGTAGAGTTGACCTTGGTGACAGGCCTAGAGTAAAGTCTGTGGGAGTGTCTTTGCTATCTTCATTGGCTGATAAGGTGAGACTCAAGGCAAGAAGAAACAGCTGCAAAGATCTTATATTCGGAACTTGAAATTTATGAAGTATGAATCTAAAAAAATTGAAAGTAGTCAAAGATGAAATGAAACACATAAAGATGACTATCCCAGGCATTAGTCAGCTGAAATGTATGGTATTGGACATTTGAATTTCTAGAAAGCCACATCTCTTACTATGTTTGGAATGACACAATCAAGAATAGAATTGTATTTGTCGTCATAAAGGACATTTCATGGTCTCTTTTGAAGTACAGTGCAGTCTGTGATGGGGTTATATGTATCCACCCTCAAGAAAATTCAATCAATACAACTATGATCCAAATTTATGTACCAACCACCAATGAGAGTGATGGAGAAATTGAGGAATTCTCCCAATCAAGGCTCATGGAAGCAGCAGTCAGGCATTCAGAAGGTGGATTGCAGTATGTAAATCTACCGCACAGGACCACTTTGAGTACTGAAAAGCACGGATATCACTGTGAGAACCAAGGTGCACCAGACCCAAGCCACTCTGTTTTCAGTTGCCTCATATGCATGTGAACATTGAACACTGAATAAAGAAGACCCAAGAAGAACCCGTGCATGTGAGTTGTGGTGCTGGAGAAGAAGACTGGCAGGTGCGCGGTTCTGCACCGTCTTCACAATCGTCCTTATGCCTGAGTCCATTGCTGCAGCCACTGTGGTGATGCATTGCGTCTTTCTCACTGCTCCTTCACTTTACCCAGCACAATGTCCTTCTCTGAGGACTCGTCTCCCCTGACAACGTCCATGGGATGTAAGAGGAAGCCTTGCCATCTTTGACGCTAAGAAACATCTGGTACTCTGGTCTTACCTCTTCTGAGACAGATTTGTTTATCCTTTTGGCAGGCCACACTACTTGCAAAATCCTTCTCCAGCACCACAATTGCAACGCACCGATGATTCTTTGGGATTCCTTATTCAATGTCTGACTTTCACATGCCCGTGATTCAGAAGACGTGCTCCACGGGGTGTGCCTGGTTGTAATCTTGACAGAAGCGTATCACAAAAGTGTTTTGTTTTTGCTTTGCTTTGTTGTTTTCCACATTGAGCTGGTAGGACGCTTCAAACCAACAACATTTTGGTTAGCAGCTGAGCACTTCACTGTTGTGCCACCAGGAAAGTGTGTATGTGTGTATAAGAAGAAACATATTGATATAGTGTGCTGTCAATTCCAAAAAAAGGCCTCCTTTAGGACCCAGTAGAGTACAATTGCCCCATGGGGTCTCTAAGGCTTCTATTGTTATGAGAGCATATCACTTGGTCCTTTCCAGTGAGGGTGCTGCAGGCTTGAACCCCTGGTGCATCAGGTAACAGGCATGGGTTCACTGTCTCAACCCGTGCTCCATCAGAAACCTTTGCTCCGTCCAACAAGAAAAGTGCTATCCGATAGACCATTTTCTACCAATAACGTTGCATTGCTAAAGACTGTGGAGATGATAAGGATTGGAATGAATGAAACTGTTACCATGTATCGTTGAGGCTATCACAGTAGCTGCGATTCTGTGTTAGAGGAGATCTAACACCATGGGCACATTTGAAAGTGAAGTGGCATCGCGGGGTGCGCAAACCAACAGCAGCTACCATTGACCAAAGCAGGGGTCGCCTAACTGTGGCCCAAGAGTCAACGTGTGGCTCTCTTGGTAATGCATAGATCTCTGAAAATTAAAATGAAAACGGCCATAGTTTCATTTACAATGTCATTTTATTTATTTATTTATTTATTTTATTTTATTTTATTTTTTATTTAGGCATCACTGCCCTGGTGGTGGGAGTAGGAGGCCCAGCCTTTGCTCCTGTGAGCTGGAATTGAACCTCCATCCCAGTGGGCCGCAGTCCCGCGCACAACCACTACGCCACCGGGGCTCAGCCCTACAATGTCATTTTAAAATCTCCTTATTTGTAAAAATATATTTCTGGCTCTCCAATAATGTTTAAATTGTTGTGAGGAACAGGATTGGCTCATCTGTCTCAAAAGTGTGCTGACTGCTGGTTTCGAATTCCAAAAGGAGTGAAAAAATGAAGTGTGAGCATGGAGGGAAATAATGTAACTCTCTACGAGGCCATCCTGCTTAGGTCTTGAGGGCAGAGAATAATGGCTTCGCACTCTGCGCACAACTAACAGCACTGGTTTCACACAGCTTAAATTCTGACCGGGTGCCCTTAGTAAGATGAGAAAATAAATGCTAGAGGAACTTCAGAACAAGTGGACTGTGTGAGCTGCTGCTGCTGCCGTCTCACATGACACAGGGAACATGGGAAGGGATCCACAAAGTCAAAGCACCCTAAGACAACACGTGTTGGGCTGTGTCAATCACATCCCACTAAGCAAACTCATGGCCTGGATCTTCGGTACCTGCCAAAGTCAGTTGTATATACACATGAATGTTGAAGTCATTCATCTGCTTTATAGGCACTCTCAGACACTGTGTGATTAGTTTGGAGTTTGGCGGTGAGGGTGGGATGACTCATCCCATGACAGGCAGCATCTTGTTTCAACTTTTTTCCCAGAGAATTCTATTGAGACTGGCATTTGCTTGCTGGAGTTCCACCAAGAATCTCTGTTCAAACCTGAAGGTCAAGGTTATCCACTCATAATACTCTTTAAGTCCCGTCACTTACAGAGTCCTAAGGCAGTAACTTTTTTTCTTGCCATCATGCTTTACTGTGATTCTGGTGAGGGAGTACAGAGCACACTGGACTCCCATTCGAGAATCCATGTACATGGGGCTTCCTGACATTGACTACAACCCCTGCAATGTAGCAGTACACTTCGCCTTTCTTCCCTAGGTTGGCCATTTCAATCTGTCCTCCTCTCTTATCCCTGCTTACCTTCTGAGCCTTATCCCAGGGCAAATGCTGCCCACTGATCTCTGTCAGATGGTTGTTCTAGGGAGTACATACTTGCCTGATGTTATTGTTTACCTAATGGCTCAGTCAATTCTCCCTTGTTTGGCTTGAAGTCCAGCGGTGGAGGTGTAATATACTTTTTGTAACTTTGTGCTTTGAACTGTCTACCCAGGAATGATTTGAGAAACACAGAAGACCACTCCTTCCCCAAAGGACAAACCACAAAGCCTGCACGTTTGGGCACTGGTATCAGTATCATTGTCCCTCGCTCTCTGGACAAGTCGGTCACCTCCACCAGCGGGTCTTCATCCTTAGATCCAGGCTCTCTGGAGGCCTAATCAGATCTGTTGGCCAAGGGTAACTCTAAAATGCCCTGAATTTCCCTTCCCTTCTAAAGACCTAATCTATGCTCCTAGCTATACATCACAATCTTTATTACAAGATAACTGGCTAGCTAGTCTGTGCCAAAGTATAAATGGGTACGGCTGGATTAAAGGGGAAGAGTTGATGAATCATGCTTTTCATTTTACGTGGGACTTTGGTGTTCAGTGAGCATTTATCAAAAGGTTGTCTTCATGGACATTCTTATTCCAGTTGTCCCCACATGTGTAAGATTTGAACTGGGCTTGATAGGATTTTCTGTGGTTGATTCCTATTCTGAAGAGTTTTTATATTTATAAAATCCATACCATAGGTAAGATTTCAATTCTCAAATGAGAAATAAGCAAAAACTCTCCTTTGATTCTTTTTATCGCTATTTTTAAAATCAGCACCATAAGTGCCATGACACTTAATAATAGCTACTTTTTTACAAACCTGGATGAAGTCAAACATGGTAAGAGGCAGAAGATCATCCAAAATGGCGATATCTTTGGAGAATCTATTAAGAATCCCACCTACAATGTAAAGAAAAAAGCATTCATAAAGCATCAGTGTTATAAGAAAGACACAGCAATATATTTAATATGAAAATCAAAAGATAGTCAAAGCATTCAGAACCCAAATAAGAAGGCACATATAAAAGGGACTTAAAAGAGCATTAGACAAAGATTCAGAATAATTACATGTTCACAATAGTCTTTCCTATTTTTAAGTGATAAAAGTTCCTGTTAAGGTTCAAATGAATGCCTGGATTAGAAAATGAAAGATGTTACCACTGGATCAACTCCTACGCAGCCCTATAGGATAGATTTCCAAAGCTATGGTCTTTGCAGAAGTAGACTGCCTCATCTTCCTTGTGTGGAGCTGGTAAGTCTCAATTGCCAACCTTCCACACTCCCTGCCAGTCTTACAACTGGCGCCTGATTGCAATGACCAGGTACTGGATATGCCATTTACCTCTATACATCTGAACAGCTATCCTGCTGCTCAGATTTCCTTATGCAGTAACATGCCTCTGTAAGATCAGTATCTGCTTCTTCTCTCAGTCCAGTCACCATGCCATGTCTCCCTCTTACCATTTTCAGCCAGCCTAAGTTTCAACCCATCTTCTACATTCTAGACTCAAATCACAGGATCATTGTTGCATTCAATGGATGAAGTTATACAAGCAGCGTCTACCTTGTGCCAGGCACAGAACTAGGCACAGCGATAACTCAGCAGTATGAGTTGTGCTCTTTGCTCTTACATAATTCTTGATCTCTGGGTGGACCTGGGGAGTTGTTAAGTGTATAATTAGGTAGCATGCAGCCTAATGCACTACGGTGAGGTATTGGATCTTATCATACACCCCCCCATTAACTACAGGGTAAAGTCTAGCTTTTCTAGCTTAATATTTAATGTTTTCCATGATTTGGCCTGAAGCCACCAGCCAATTCAAGCTTCCTCCACTTAAAGACTCCATTTGTGCCAAACTAGTCCTTTCTTTCAACACACCCTGCATTTTCTCCCTCTCTGCCTTCCCTCAGTCAGTTCCCTCTACCTGAAAATCTCCCCCCCTGGCTCTACTTGTAAAAAGCTATATCTCACTCCTGTCAGCTCAAATGTCCCTCCTGCAAGAATATGTCGGTACCAGCTGGAATTGATCTCTTCTTCCTATGAGCCCACGTCATACATCTAATGCTTCTTGAACAACATTTTTATTGGCACCTAATCCACACAGCACACAATTCAATAGTTCAGTCGTTCAATCATTCCCAGATGAATTGTACAATCATAACCACAATCGATTTTTGAACACCCCTCCCCATCGTTAAATCTCCTTTAGAATGAGTTGTGTAAGCACAATTAGTTCTAGTCTCAGGCCCCCACCCCCAGGCCCATTTACTGTACTCTTTTCAGCACCTATGTTTTAGTGAAAGATCTTAGGTGGATTCACATGGTCAGCCTTCCCGTGGGAGAAAGATGGAACCTTCTACGTCCATAAAGAGGCACAGGTGACATCTCCCATATTTAATTACACATATTTGAAAGAGTCAAAACCTAAACAAGAATTAGTTCCTATTACTTAAATAAGTCTGTCTAAAAAATGAAAGTTGGCTTTGGTAAAATATGTAGAGATGTCTCTGTGTGTGTGTTCCAAGCCCATTGGTATTGAGTTAATTCTAACTCTTTACAATCCCCTAGGACAGAGTAGAATTGCCCTATGAGTTTCTGAAGCTGTAAATCTTTAGGGGAGCAAGAGTCTTATCTTTGTCTCTCAGAGTGAGGGGAGGTTCTAACTGCTGACAGTGGTTAGCAACCCAACATGTAATGTGCTGCACCACTAGGATTCCTTATATATGTATACACGCAGATATGAATATTTATATCCATCCACCCATACATGTATGTTCGTATGTAAGGACATATGTGTAATTAAATTTGTACGTGTGTATGTATACAAACAGGAAAGCTTCAAAAAAAATCCATAGAAAAATTGAACTTTCAAAGAACAAGAATCAAATCAGTAAGAATGAGGGGGAGAGCAGGGTGGGAACCCAAGGCTACAGGGGAGTAACGCAGAAGAGATGGGCCAGTCAAGGTGCAGTGAGGTAGCGATGAAGCATACAACTTTCCTCTAGTTCCTGAAGGCTTCCTCCCTCCAACTATCATGGTCCCAACTCTACCTTACAAATCCAGCTAGACAAGAGGAGGTGCACTGGCAGAGATGAGAACTGGAAATACAGGGAACCCAGGGCAGATGAATCCCTCAGGGCAGTGGTGGGAGTGGAGTTACTGGATGGGTGGAGGGAAGGTGGGGTGGAGAGAGGGAGACAACTGCCCAGATCTACAGTTGGCCTCCTATGTGGAGGATGGACCTAGGGAGGAGTGGGCAGGGGGAGATGTCGGGCAGTGTAAGATATGACAAAACAATAATAATTTGTAAAATAATGAGGACTGGGGTGGAGGAGGGTGGAGAGGATAGGATGAGAAGCTGATATCATGGGCCCAAGTGGAAAAGTGGATATTTGGAGAATGTTAATGAAAGCAGGCATGTGAAGGTGCTTGGCACAGTGTATGTAACTATGTATTGTGAAAAGCGATGTACGAGCCCCCAATAAAATGATTTTTTTTAAGATTTTTTTTCATACAAGTTTTGAGGCCCTCTAGTGTTTAAACACAAGCGCACACACCTAAGCCAAAAAACCAAATGCACTGCTGTCACGTCAACTCTGATTCTTCGTGACACATACACACTTACTATTACATTTGATGCATTTCTAATGGTAGCCTTTGGTCAAAATATGCATTTACACTTTTGTTTGTTTATCACAGTGTTCTCAACCTGTGGGTCACAACCCTTTTGGGGTAGAGCGACCCTGTCACAGAGGTTGCCCGATTCGAAATGGTAGCAAAATTACAGTTTTTAAGTAGCAACGAAAATAATTGTATGGTTAGGGAGGCACTACCACATGAGGAACTATATTGAAGGTCACAGCATTAAGAAGGTTGAGAACCACTGGTTTAACACATTTCATTGAACATGTACTAGATGCCAGTGTGGTTTCATGGGGACAAATGATCAGGTGAGAGTCAAAAAGCAAGGCCAGCACACAACTGCAGCAGGGCCATCCTGGGGGCA